>JAWQFJ010016411.1:2500-16547 GCA_034096865.1 Theodoxus fluviatilis | reverse complement strand
GAGGACCAAATAAAGTAGTTTGTAGGGGAGTTTGATGACATAGACTTTTTTTGTTGTATGTTAACCCCTGGCACTCCCACCCGTCCCCCCCCCCCCCCCAAAGCCCTTAGGCTGTCAGGCAGTCCCGTGTGTTGGGGTCAGACCTAAGGCTGCTGTTGTCAGCCATGTTGTAGTTCCGTCAAGGCCCTTCATGCCACTCCTTCGCCTGGGCGTCGTGGGGCAGGCCTTCTTGCCACGTTTGGTGGCAGCCCACCTGCCCTTGTATCCTTTGCCACCGTTTGTGGGCAGCCCTTTTTCGTTATATTTTATCCTATTCTTAGCCCCTCTTCCTTGCCTCAGACGGAGCGTGATGGCCATTTTTACCTTGATTTTTAGATCCGGAGTTCTAATCAATGGTTCTCTTCATGACATTGTGGTATGCGTTAGTGACTTTTGTTCCACACACTTTCTACGTTAAACCCGAGTGATATTGATGCTCTCTGATTCGCACATTTCCTTTTCGCATATCGACCCACCCCTACTTTATTTGCGTGTCTATTTTTAATAAGGCATTTTGACACGCCCTCTGCATAAACATGATCCTTTCTTTTGCTAGCGTACTCAACCCCAAAGAATACTGTTTCTGTTATGCTTAGGCACTACACTTGTTTTAATCTCCTCCACCTTTTTTTTACAGGAAGTCATTCAGATGTCAAATATCTTAGTTTCCATGTTTTCAAACACAAACCATTTTATTGCACTATCAAAATAAACGCCTTAGTTTGTTGTCCGCAGCTTGCACCTCACCGCCCTCTCAACAAGAGAGGAGCAGTAAGTTAAGAGTTTTTTCATATGCTTGAAGATAACCCCCCCCAGAGTCTTTTCATAGAACTATTATTTAATGGCGTAATATGAGCGAATAGATGAGCCTAGAGCACATTGTCGTGTCTATTTCCCAGTCAAGAGCCTCTTTCCGTGTTAGGACTCAGTATGAAAATAAAATTGGCCAAAACCAAAATAAATAACCTTCCATCACGTGATTGTGTACACTGTGCCCTAAAGAGGATTACTTTTGCCGCCGTTAGTATTCATGTCGTTAGGCGAAAACTCTAGGTTTACTAGAATAGGAATGCTATGGAATTCGTGCAAAGTGGGCTTAGACGTATCATCTTGCATCTGTTCAGAATCGTGGAGTTGGTCTCCTCCTTGGTTGTTTTGGATGTTTGCCTTTTGGTGCACATGATGTATCGCCTTGTAATTTGAATGTTTCTCTTTTCTTGTGGAACTTACTGCCTCCCTTTCCCTTGTCCATTATTGTACTTCTCCTCTGAGCATCTTCATGAGTATAGTTACTGTGCAATTCAACTAGCGGAATTCTCCAATTTTACCCCTTGTGCTGGTCATGTTCCTTTAGACAGCATTCGCACACACATTAGTTTCCCAGTAATCTTTCACATGGGTGGGACCCCTTCGGTTAACTCTCAAGTGAAAACTGGGGCTATCTCCCCACTCCTCCCCAATTTTTCTCTATCTTATCTCTCCAAACTCTCCTATCACTTCTCCCACCCCACATTCATCCCAACCCACAAATACCCAACCCCCCCAATCCTCCCACCCATCTCACCCCCCACCCCCCAAAATCACCAAAACCCCACCACTTCCCCACCACACCATCTTCCCCCACCCCATTTTCGCCCACCCCCCACCACACCTACCCCCCACTTTAACTATGGAACTGGCATTTTGAGTTAATTCTCTCATTTAGAATATGGTAAGAGACTGTGCTATGTTGCGTATAGTGTGTGTGAGTTCGTGTTGTCGTTGCGTGTCGTGTGTGTGGCTGCTGTGCATGTGTGTGTGTAGCGTCGAGTTTGGTAGCTGTGATGTGCGAGTATGTGTGTGTGTGCGTATGTGTGTGTCGGTGTGTGTATTGTGTGGTGGTGGAGTTTTGATGCGTGGGTTGTGTGTGTGATGAGGTGTTGGGTGATGGTGTCGTTGTGCTGTGTGTGATCGTAATGTGGTGTTGGTGTGTGTATGTTTGTGTGGTGCGGGTGGTAGGTGGGCGTATGTCATGCCGTGCGTGTGTTTGCGTATGTGTGTGCATGGTTCTGCGTTTGGTGGCCATGTGTGTGCAGGGGGAATGTGTTTGAATGTGGTGTGCATGTGGGGGTGTGTGGATGGGTGTGTGTGTTTGTGTGTGTGCGTTGTGTTTGTGCATGTGCATGTGGCGTGTGTGAATCGTGTGTGGCAGTGTGTGTGTGTGTGGGTGTTCTGTTGTATGTGTTGTGATGGTGTGTGGTCATGTCTGGGTGTGGTGTGTGTGTGAGAGTTTGTGTGGTCTGTAGGTGTGTGTTGTGTGTGTGTGTGTGGTGTGGGGTATGGGTGTGGTCGTATGGGTGTTTGGTGATGGCTGGGTTGTTGTTGTATGTGTGTGTGTGAGTTTGTGTGATGCTTTGTGCTCTCTTTTTTTTTCCCGTTTATCTACTGAGCCAGCAAGCACTAAGCGCATATGTGCTGATGAGCCAGGTCATCAGCACATAGCCTTCAAGCAAGTATTTTGTACCTGCTGAGAAGTCTGCAGCAAGAAGCAATACAATAATTTATTCTCGCGAGCCACTAATCTAGCAGCGTCTTTTACTCTTTGTACAGCGATTATTTATTTTAACACCCAGCAGAGCAGTCTTTCAGCATTATTTTTAGCAGTATCTAGATAGCAGTGTTGAGAAGAATTTAGCTAGCCAAAGCACAAAAATTGTTAGCATACGAGGCTCCAAGCCTTTTAATTCAATTTAAATATTAAATTAGCATTATAATGCATACTCTAAAGCTCATTATAGTTTGTTTAAGCCCTTCTATGTATTTGTATGACTGAGGCTAATAGCTGCTTTCAAATTAGCTTAAGCTGGTTGTCTTATGTCGTGGTGATGTGTGGGGTATAGCTAAGGGCTATGTGATTTCTATGCAGCAGCACATTTGTTAGCAATTGGAGCAGTGTGTGTATGGTGTCTGTATAGTAGCGAATGAATGGTATTAGCCGACTTTGAGGTCGCGGGTGTCGGCGTCGCACACGTGTTACTCTCTTGTCCAATTGTCTTGTGTGTATGTGTTCTATTCCAGCTTAGTTTGTTGCTAGGCAGCAGCTGCACTACAGAGTGTAAGATGTGAGTATCATCAAGCCTTTGTTTTTTTAGAGAAACACATTCCTTTAGCTAGATGTTTTGTTTGTTCTAGTATACTACTGATTGTTTGTCTTTGTGACAAGCTATCGTGTGTGCTACCGTCTTGTCTGTTTAGCCTACTAGTCCTATTTGCTTAATTCAATCGTAATTTCATGTATATCTTCATTGCGTTTTTTATGTGTAGACAAGATCCAAGGTTCCAAAAGCTAAATACTAAAACTTTTTTAAAGCGCACCTAAATAATTAAGCTCAGCAAGCGAGGATCAGTACAGGCAATACGAAATTAAGCTTTCTAATAAAAGACACGAAATTGAGCAAAAGTCATCTCTTAAAGCAGCTGGAACTAAAGCCTTACAAGCAAAATATAAGAGATATTTCAGATGGCAGTCACAGTGCACTAGTACCAGCCAAGCAAATCATACTTGTAAGCGGATTTTTTCAGATCAACTCTTTGTCAGAAATCAAGAGCAATTCTAGCCCTAAATTTTTTAGAAAATCATACAGCGTAGCGCCTTATGTTAGCTCATTGCATTTCCTTGGTGTTATAATTTTCCTAATGCTCAAAGCTTACTCTACTGATTGTTGTTAGCAGATGCATGTGCCATTAATGCCAAGATTATAATAGATGCATAGTCCGATCAAGTTTTCGAGCTAAGGATCAGAGCTACGATAACCCTAGAAAGCTGTCTTAGCAGTAGCAATAATGTCTTTTATCGTTCAAATGTCAAGTAGGCTAGCTTATTTAGCATTATCAATGCGAACCAGAAGCCAGGCGGGGAAACCGGCTGTGGGGAGAGGGGGTGGGGGGAAAAGTAGGCGAGGGAGGGGCGACGTCAGAAGGGCTAGGCGAGACTGAGAATGGGAAGAGAGATGCAGGCAGAGAGGTGGACTGCTATAGAATACGGCAGGAAAGGGGACAAGGAGCTGAGAGGTCAGCGAAGGGGTACGTACACAGAGCGGGAGTAACGCAGTGGCCAGAGAATAGGGGGAGGAGTAAGAGGGCACAGGGGAGGGGAATGTCAGAGGAGAGAGAGAGACAGGGAATAGATGCCGGGGGCGTGACGGCCACCACCCATACCTCCCATTATCGTCGCCCACACATCGTCACCAGTGTCACCCACTCTCTACAGGGGACATCCGTCAGATGGGCTTGCAGTGTCTGGACAGAGGTGAGAGCGAGGCGACGTCGGGAGGGACGGGGATGAGATAGGGGTCGGAGGATTAAAGAGGGAAACAAAAGGGAGAAGGATGTAACTTCCGCAAGGAAGGTGAGCCCAGATGCCGTAAATCCAGGTCCTGACTTCAGGAAAAGTCCGGGGACGGAGCTGAGGGCGCAAACACAAATAGACGAGCTCGTAAGCAACTCAGGCTTTTCCCAAACGCCTGTCTCCGTGTAGCACGAAACGTCTTCAGGCCAAACCTTGACACTTACATCTGGGTCCCCAACCCGAACTGCAGAGTCGAATATCCGAGACTCACGCGACCTTCAATGACAGCCCGGCTCCAGCAAGGGGAAGAGGTAGAGCAAAGAAGGAACAGAACACGGGTGGTGTGAAGAGTGGCGGGGGATGTGGTACAAGCTGGGGAGGCAGTGTGGGGAGGGACTGGAATGGGTGGGGAATGGAATGGGTGGGGACTGGTGGAGGGAGAGCCAGAGGGGGGCGAAGTTCCGAGCACGAAATCCTGACGCTGATCTAGGCGGCTTTGTCCTAGCTGCAGCCAGGCCGAATAAGAGCTGAAAATGAGGTGCTGATTGTTCTAGTTAGCCCGGAGTGGCGACGCTGTTGGCCTCGTTAGCTCCCACTAGAATCTTTAGGGCCTTTATTTGATGAAATGCCTGCCTGCCTATCCACGCAATCCCAGGAGAGGAAAACAAACGAAATCAAAATGTCCTAACGCAGTCTTTCGCTAGTCATGCCCATCGCAACTGTGGTAAAAGAGACAGAATGGTGGACACATGCATTCAGCGGTTCCTCTGCCTGCTTTTCTTCTAAAGTTAGGTCATCACAGCTGCATTCGTATAGAATGAATCAAGGTTGGTTTTGTTGTTGTTGTTGTTGCTGCTGCTGCTGCTGTTCTGCAGGAGTAGGGTCACATTCCCAAAAACACGAATAACATATTGCTTTCTAACCTGTCCAGGTCCCAGTGGAAAGTGAAATAAGCGTGAACACTCCATGGATTCTCCTGACACACCCATCCATCTCGCATCCTTGTTTTTTGTGGTTTCTTCCCCCCAATTTTGCCCTTAGGGTTAAAAGTCGGATTCAAAGCTGGTGTGATGGAGATTCCTGCGTGCTTTTTCCCCCCTCCCCCTCCGTGTGTGTGTCGGCAAGACATTGTCCTGGTCCTCACTCTCAATCTTGCTCCACTCTTGATGCAGTCCTCGGGCCTTTTTCGTGCGCAACAAATCATCTCGAGAGATCCGGATCCAGCCCGCTATCCACACCTCATCTTGTCGCGTCTCCCTCTTCCTGCCCCAAGGGGGTTCGCTTAGAGTGTCGGCTGGGCGCATCTTTCTCAAGGCACGTGGGTGGATCCCGCCTATGGCCACTGCACGGGCAATCATTCGTACATGCGTGCACGTGACGTAGTTTATGCACCCTCATGGTTGTAGAGAGCGGTAGACGCCTGGGTCGAAGAGAATCACAACACGAGGAGAATTCGAAGACGACAAATCTTCTCAGGTGCGGCACAGGCGATTGCTCTTTAGGAGCATGACATGAAATGGCATATTTCAAAACAAGCCACGCGAGAGTTTCATGTGCACCTAGTCTACGTCGGTCAACCAGAGCAACTGCTGGCAAGAACTCAAACCCTGGGAACATCCCAAGGAGTGCCCTGAGACGATAGTGGCAACGGGGACGTTGCAGATCAGAACCCCGGGACGAATGTGACAAGGTGCACTTTTGTGCCACCATGACCCATCACTACTTTTGTTCTTTTAGTGTTAGGTTTTGACCTCGGATGTCGAGCTTCGGCTCTCTGATTTCCCGCCCACTTGCTGGCTTCTATTTTTTTTCGCCCCACCCCTTTCCAGCCTCATCATTAATTACAATAACTACTAGAAAATTACAAACCAATTGATTTTCCAACTTACCCCATCCCCATGGTCAGTTTAATGATGTCATGAATGACGTCAGAAGAAAACAAGAAGGGCAAAGCCCATACGACTCACATGCTTGACCTTGACCTTTATATGACCTTGACCTTCAGGTGACCTTCAAGGTCAAGGTCAAACAACTAAACCTACCAATGACATCATACACAAAGAAATGCTTTACACATTTTTCCTACCAAAATACATGTGACCTTGACCCAAGGTCAAGGTCATCCAAGGTCATGCAACACAAAGCTGTTAATTCAAGACATAGGAAGCACAATGGTGCTTATTGGCACTTTCTACCATGAGATATAGTCACTTTTAGTGGTTCACTACCCCATTTTGGTCACATTTCATAAGGGTCAAAGTGACCTTGACCTTGATGATATGTGACCAAATGTGTCTCACGATGAAAGTATAACGCGTGCCCCACATAATTTTTAAGTTTGAAACAGTTATCTTCCATAGTTCAGGGTCAAGGTCACTTCAAAATATGTATACAATCCAACTTTGAAGAGCTCCTGTGACCTTGACCTTGAAGCAAGGTCAACCAAACTGGTATCAAAACATAGGGCTTGCTTTGACCTATATACCACTTGTAGCTAAGGTTGCCATTCTCAATAACGTGGGAGAAAATTGGGAAAATGTGAAAAATGACTGTTTTTGAGACCACATTTATGGCTCCTGTGACCTTGACCTTGAAGCAAGGTCAAGTCACTATGTATGTTTTTTGAGGCCTTGTCATCATACACCATCATGCCACATTTGGTGTTGATAGACTTAATAGTCTCCGAGAAAAATCCAACGTTTAAGTTTTTTACGGACGGACGGACGGACGGACGCCCGGACGCCCGGACGGACGCCCGGACGGACGGACGACACGGCTCAGTACATAGACTCACTTTTGCTTCGCATGTGAGTCAAAAATGCATTCATTGCAAAGAACACAAAAAAGAAGAAAAGAGATCCTCGTCCAAAAATAGCCCTCGGAGCAAAGCAGGCTCCTTCACCAGTGCAGAGAAAGTTTACACGCAACCATGCCGTGAATAAGCCCTGTGATCAAAGTTCACACATGCAATGGCTTGGATCAGCGCATGTCATCCTAAGTGGTTCGAGTGGTGATGTACAACTAAATTCATATCTATTTTGTGTCGACGCCTGTTTCCGTCTAAAGCAAGAGCAGGAATTTCACGCACTCCTGACGTGAGGCGGTCGTTTCATGACCATCAGAGTCACCAGAGGAAGACTCGCAGCTCACAGGGTGGAATGCCACCGATCCAAGCGTGACGGGGAGGGTAGGGGTGCAGGGACAGGGCAGGCCAGAGACACACATGGATGACCCTAGTCGCTGTCTGATGTTTCTGTCCTCCAGCCCACGGTGTAGGGGCAGAGGATCAATACAGAGAGCGTGGGTAGACAAGACGCAGTATTTCCAGGTCAAACTGTTCTAATCGCTATATCCACCATCGGTAGAAATGATTACCTCAGCCTCGAATCAAGACAGACATAAAGAAATAACCGTAGCATGTATAGATATGGTTGAAAGTGAAGAGAACGAAAGGGATATGCTCTTTCAGTTCTTTGGCTGGAACGACAACTACGAGAAGCAGGTGAGAAGTCGATACACTGGAGTTCAGGAGGGAACATGTAACAAATATGGCGAAAACAGATTCATGAGGCAATCATGATGCATCGTCTAGAATGCAAAGTTTGACATGAAAAGCACAGTCTCCCGCCGCCATCTCGGCTTCATTCCCCAGTTCCATGTCGAAACATGCACACACACTTTACATGTTGACGTACTAAATGTTCAATGAACAGCCAGAAAGATGCGACTCATAACCCTGCTAAGAGGCGACTGTGTTGACAGCATGCAACTCTTAGACTCCGAGAAGAGCCGCAGGAAAATTCCTCGTCTTCAAAGTACACCGAAAACTACTGCTTGGCTATTATCATTAAAACATGTTACAATAGAATGTGTTTGGAAACAAAAGCAAAAGTCGTTGAGATGCCACAGAAAACGTTTTCACTTCTTACGCGTTAAACCCCACATCAAAGTGATCATCTGATGAAACTGAATCCGTATGGCTTCGAAATAGAGACATGCTAGGTAAGAGCAAACCACTCTCTTTCCCTCCCAAAATCTGCCTATTTGCATGATCACGGCGATTTTCATTATCATAACCAGGTGAGTCTAAAACACAATAGCGACCTGTAGTTGGGCGGTGGGGTGGGGGTGGGGGAAGCAAAAGTCAGCACAACCGAATTTTCCATCACATCGCTGGTATTGTTAATTCACAATACAAACACATACGACTTTCACAGACTACTTTTATACAGGGGTTCAAAAAGCTACAGAGCTGAGAAGTCACTTTGAGGCCGACGCAAAGAAGACATTTCATCATCTGCCTCCGCTTAGCCAGGCGGACGCTCTGTATCCTTCGGTTGCAAGCAGCTCTCTTTGCACGTCCTTGTCATTGCCGTTGCAATTTATTTGGTAATGGGAACGTATAGTTACTCACTGGAAACGGTCTCTAAAGAGATACTGATGCATTTAGCCGACAAAACCACAAGGAGGTTTGCGAACCCTTACAAACTGCTTGAAGTGGGAAATGGCTTCGGATTGGCGAGATTATACCCATACAGGAACTGCTCAATACTCAAGACGTAGCAGCCACTGCTTTACGTTCTACAAATCGACGGCATAACCAAAGATCAGAATTGTAAGTATTTGTCGTCCGGTGTTCGCTCTGTTCAAACAAAATCCTTCCTCTGAACTGTTGGCAGCACTGACGTGCCTCTCTAAATCAACAACAAGCAAACGCCATTCGTCCACATATATTGCAGCACACGTCAAGGCAATCGTGGTGTTTCTTCCCCTAAGCTGCATTCATTCTGTGGGCATTCGTAAAGTTTGAAACGCAGGAAAGATGGGGAGGTTAGACGGGGGGAGAGGTAGGGAACAGCGAAGGTTGGGGCAGGAGCTAACGACAGGTCCCTGCATGAGGTTTCCATGGTTAATCCGGGTAGGAGGTGAAGGGACACACGTGAGTGTTTG
Organism: Theodoxus fluviatilis; assembly: GCA_034096865.1. Classification (NCBI taxonomy): domain Eukaryota; kingdom Metazoa; phylum Mollusca; class Gastropoda; order Cycloneritida; family Neritidae; genus Theodoxus; species Theodoxus fluviatilis. Next base: position 7,231 of record JAWQFJ010016411.1, on the reverse strand, counting down.
CCATTCCATCGTAGGTGAGATACCAGACAAAGACACGGCTTGCGCTAAGAAAACAGTGGGTCGGGTAGACAAGTTGGAGATGTCACGTCACCGTGAGGCTCGTATATCCTTACTATTGAGGGGTATACAGCAACAGCCAAATGCCTACAGTGTAGGGAGACACGCATGGCCAGACGTAGACATACTACGTACAAATGCCTACAGTGTAGGGAGACACGCATGGCCAGACGTAGACATACTACGTACAAATGCCTACAGTGTAGGGAGACACGCATGGCCAGACGTAGACATACCACGTACAAATGCCTACAGTGTAGGGAGACACGCATGGCCAGACGTAGACATACTACGTACAAATGCCTACAGTGTAGGGAGACACGCATGGCCAGACGTAGACATACTACGTACAAATGCCTACAGTGTAGGGAGACACGCATGGCCAGACGTAGACATACTACGTACAAATGCCTACAGTGTAGGGAGACACGCATGGCCAGACGTAGACATACCACGTACAAATGCCTACAGTGTAGGGAGACACGCATGGCCAGACGTAGACATACCACGTACAAATGCCTACAGTGTAGGGAGACACGCATGGCCAGACGTAGACATACTACGTACAAATGCCTACAGTGTAGGGAGACACGCATGGCCAGACGTAGACATACCACGTACAAATGCCTACAGTGTAGGGAGACACGCATGGCCAGACGTAGACATACCACGTACAAATGCCTACAGTGTAGGGAGACACGCATGGCCAGACGTAGACATACCACGTGCAAATGCCTACAGTGTAGGGAGACACGCATGGCCAGACGTAGACATACTACGTACATAAAGTAGGACTGCACGTCTCAGAGACACTGAGAACAAAGACAGAGTTGTAATTTAGAGATATGCAAGGACAGTCAAATTATTGTATTTGTGTAGTTTAATAGGGACAGTATTCGATTTGTGTTTGAGGAGAGACGCATTGACAGACAAACGTAGAGGGCTCCAAATACTCCATGTTGAGTCCTTCTTCACTGCAGATGTCCGTGCAGTAAACCACGATGACAACATGATACTCGAGCGCCATATACAAGTTTCAGATGTACACTTGAGACTATCGTGGCGCTCTAGACTGAGCAACGCCTTATAATCTAATTGTCAAGTTTTGGATTTTATTTTTAACTTGGTCTGTGGACTTATGCGTTTTAAACTGCAGTATACAGCAAAGGCATTCACGCAATCTCAGCGACGACGGTTACTTGTCAGTGCGTACCCCCGCACTCGAACCACTTACATGAATAATCATGCATCGCAAATTAACTCGGGCATGTGAAGCCGTCTTGAAACGAGGGCCTTTCTTACAGTACCTCCAGTTTCACACCTCAAATCAGTCACAATGTCCTGATGTGAAGCGAATGAAACAGAAAACAAGTTATATCACTGAAATGAAGAAAACTTACATCCTAAATATTGCGCCCAGAACCCAAAGGCAAATTAAATTCAAACTGCTGTTTGCTAGGCATTGTTGAAGACACCAGTACAGATCTACTCCTATACCCCAGCAGAAAGTCATCACACCACTGTGCACCAGAGTACGAGACGGGTTCATCCTTGATCAGAATCCACGATAGAAAGATTCTCGCCCGAAGGCCTGACCCCAAGCAAAAATGCCAACTTCATTTCACTTCTATTCTATAAAAGTACACATTAAGCAGAAAAAGATAGCACTGACCATCAAAAGCGTTGCAGCTGCAGCAGAACACGGATACAACAGGTAACTTAGGGGCCATTTTCTTTCATGTTTTCCATCAAATAACATGTAAATGTAGTATACGATGTACCCAGAGCACAGTCTATTGCAAGGTGGACGTCAAAACTGCACTGATAAAAATGCCACAGAAAGAAAGTAAAATATTCTCTATCACCAAGAATATATTGCAGTCTTTCACATCAACAAAAAGGAGTATACACATTCTTCATTCTCGACAACCTCGCGTGCTCGATTAGCATATCTCGTAAAGTTGGCTGTAAACCCAGGCGACCCGACCGCCACAAGGTAAACAACAGCCAAAGTTAAGATTCTGGAGCATTCCTTGTACGCCTGAGTGGCTGCACACAAAACTGCGGATATCCCACAGCCTCCAGCCTTCCTTGCAGGTACTAGTACTACTGTTACATCCCTCGCACCCAGTCTGACCCAGGTATTGCATTCCTCGCTCTCCTCTTACACGCGAGGCCCGAGATTTGGATGGATAAAAAACCTCGACACGATGACTCGTCGCAGGAAGAAAAGGAAGCATTTGATGTCTCTATGATGACACACACAGCAGTCTCTTGTTTTTAAATTAGTGTGTGAGATTAAAAGTAAGTGCATCATAGACTAAAGCAAATGAAAATGCACGAAAGCAGATTGTTGTGCAATACACTTCATAGAAGTGTACTAAATACAATGCTAGGCTATTATATTTGCTAGGATGTTTGATTGGAGAGTCAGCGGTACGAGTGAGTTCTCTGACACAATGTGCAACCAAAATACCGCCCAGGTGACAGCGCTATGTTCGTACATACTATTTACCACAGTGACCCTTGTAAAGGATCGCACAGTTCTCATACTGATGATTCCAAGAGATCAGATCAAGAGGAGGAAGAATCTCCTATTTGGCTGGTCTAGTTCACTGCTGTGTTTAGTACATTCGTTTGAAATTTGCATATTTTCTTTTCGAATGCTGTTCAGCAATACGCCTTTCCGTCATTATTTATGTTATACAATTTCACGTTTCGACAAGGCAAAATCCGGTGAAAAAACAAAGTATGTGCGTGTAAGATGTGAGAAAAAGTCACATAACAAAATATGTAAAATTTTATATAGATTCAACATACCGAACGGTTAAATGTATCATCCAGACGGGACACCTGTCAGTAAGGAACCCACTGAATATATCTGGCATGCAGGGAATGCAGGAAATCTTCAATCTAAAGCCAAATGATGAAGAGACTACAGTGACCCCAGCAACTCAACGACATGCGCTCTTTCACATCAAAGCAACACCAGTTCAAGAAATAATGGCCATCATTATCCTACAGGACACCAAACCTAACGATAACTTCCAAACAATGTCCTGTGAAAGCATCGATTTCCAATGAGATTTATGAAGAAGCAAATCCGTGCAACCTGGCTTAAACGGCCCGTTTGTCCTGTCGAGGTAAAGTGACAATTCATACCTATCGATAAAATCATGTTTCTGTGTTTGATGTGCGCCGCCTAATCCAGCACAGACGTTAACTCTGCCAAAATGAACTTTATGCAGAAAGCTGGTGGCTACTTGTCCACTGAAGCGACCACCCAAAGAGTACCTGACCATTTCAGAAGCTCAAAGTGCAAAGGCAGGCCAACAAGTGACCGTAACGCGGACCATCAAGCAGACAGAGGGAAATCATGCGTTCCGATCCCCCATGGGAGGGACAATGGGCATCACTGGCCAGGTGCCAGATGCTGCAGCCGGCCACACTGGCCAATAGAGGACCAGCGTAAGAAATTCAGCGTCCACAAGGTCACTAACCGCCAAAGTCGGGGGCTATAAAGGTTATCCTCCAGATCAGGCATAGAAATATCCAACCATGCCATGACATCTGTTCGGTCGAGTCGACCTAATGGCAAGGGCGATCACAAGGAGGCGGTATGAGGCAGTCAGGTGCAAGTAGACAGAGAAAGCCAACATCATTCTCCTAAAGAACCCAATCCCACATTTGACTGGACACAGCGTGAGCTCTCAACCAACACAATGTATTCCCAAGTTCATGGATTCCCAACCCAAGCTCGCAATCCCAATATACGTGGTGCTGTACAGCCACAAGGCTTTGTTTCCCATTGAACACTTGCGCCCTCCACTGCCCTTCAAGGCCTGAATGCCAAGGTGACTCCAACTGTCTTACAACAGCTCTCGACCAAGCAGCAGACAAACAGCCCTCTTCAGCGATGACTGGGCGGCCAAACACCGAGACTGAAGAGGTCGACATGAGGGCTTTGGATTCCTAAGTAGGGCAAATCGATCCTCTGACCCCGAAACCCCGCGGTGAGAGGAAGGTGAAAAATGCCAGCAAAGCAAACTAGCGATATCCTCTTGCCAAGAAGATTCCATTCCCTTGGTTTCAAAAAAGAGTCGATCACAAGCGAGTTTCGATCGGCTTGACAATGATTGAAATGTAGGGAGACAGTTTAATTAATAATTTTTTGGGTGTTAAGTTTCATTGGCAAGGATGTATGTTCTGCATATCATTGGGAAATCCTGGATAGGCCGTTGCACTGGTAATAATCAGAGTCATTTACCTGGAAATTCGACCTCATCGTGAGTTGCTTCCTCCATGGTTTCATTGATCCGACTCGAATAGAAGTCAAGACGCGATAAAGTCACATGTGTGTTCAAGAAACAGTGTGTGTAATCAGACTTTTATTTGATATTTTGCGGAATACGCTGAGAGGTGTAAAACCAGAGGAGGAATTCATACCAACGGTCTATTATTTATCAATATGTCATTGCTTAAAGATCGTTATTCTAACAGAATGCAAGCTTAGGATGACATAGTAAGATGTTTCCTCGCTCAAGTATATTTGCCTATTGTCTGAATGTTTTCATTCAAAGTGTCTTTGCTGTGGGAACAACCTGAGAATGTCCAGTAGGAACGAAAAAAATCGTTCTCGCACAGGAAATCATCCGCAGTGAGCTTGCTGTGACA
>JAWQFJ010016410.1:162500-166223 GCA_034096865.1 Theodoxus fluviatilis | reverse complement strand
ATCAACTGTGATGATGCAGTGTCAGAATGCCGGTGAGAGTTATTTCCCGTTACGCGCCAGCTGTCACAATCTGTCACGTTGTCTAGAGAGTGCCTCTGTCTGCATTTATGAAGAAGAAAAATGTCAGTGTCACAAAAATTACACAGGCACAAGTACGTTCATCTAACGAGCAGCAAGCAAGCTTCCTAGGTATCATCCAACCATCCAACTATCGTCAGCCAGCTATACGACTAATTAACCAGCATTTGCTCTCTCTGCTCTCTCTCTCTCTCTCTCTCTCTCTCTCTCTCTCTCTCTCTCTCTCTCTCTCTCTCTCTCTCTCTCTAGGGGAGTGCATGAGCTGTGATGGAGGAGGCGCGTTAGACCTGACTCTGGTGGGGAGAAGCTGCAAAACCTGACCAGGGATTTCCTCACACTCTTTTACCCCTGGGTCAACATGGGTCCCGCCCCCTCCCTTTTTCTTCATCTCCTCCTCTATCCTCTCTCCCCAACTCTATTTCCCCCCGCCCCCACCCCCCACCCCCGCCCCCACCCCCACGCCCCCACCCCCAACCCCCCTCTCTTCTCCCTTACCTTTCCCAGGCTCCAGTCCAACCCCCACCACTTTCTAGACCCACTGTTGCTACTACATTTCTCTATCACTGCCTAGAACAACACCCTCCCCTCTGTCTTCTCCAATCCCCACATTTAGTTGCATTCCCTCACCATCCCCCCTCCCCCTCAGTCCACCCCACCCCCCACTCCCATTTGCCTCTATAATCCCCGTTACAAAGCGCGTTACTGCAGCTCTCAACCCCTTCCTACAGCACAGTCCTCTTTTTGTCTTATCGAACCCCCCATACTTACCTTCTCCACCCCCATTCAACGTAAAACTCCCCCGTCCAGCCTGAACCCCCCCCCCCCCCTACCCCCGCCTCCCCAATCCCCGTTGTGCAACGCTCTCACCCCTACTGTGGGGACATATGAGGTGAAGATGGAGCCCTGCCCAGAACCCGACTCCTGGGCTTTGTAGCAACTGCCTGACATGATAGCCTTTTTATCCCCCCCACTCCCCCTATTTACTCTCCCACCCACTTTCATCCGTTCCCCCTAGGGGAGAGGGGAGGAGCGAGAAAGAGAAGAAGCCAGAAAGATCGAAGTTGGGGAAATGGACAGACGGATCACCACGAGGAACATCGATGGAAGCAAACTTCGGGATTTTTGTTGTCCTTTTGTCGGGAGACGTACATCTGAGTATCGTCATCATTTCAGAAATATGTTTGTTATATAAAAAGTGTGTTCAGTTTCGTGCGACTCTAATATGTGACAACAGAGGTCATTATTACTTGTCCAGAAACCGGTCCATGGGACTTTAAAATCTGTGACCGTTTGTTGGCATTGCCACAAATAATGTTATCTTCCGAATGCGTTTGAAATACTCAGAAAGTGCAAACAGGCTTTTAAAAAACGCAAGTCTAACCTTTAATGAAAACAAAAATCAAACTAAATAACAGAAAGAACACGACGCCATGCTGATGACGCTTGCGATGCTCGTAACAGGTTTTCGGCAAGTGATCGTCACCGCTATGTATAGACGTCGCAAAACAGATCTTGCCGCTGGCCACGTATTTTTGGCGCGCGCTTGTTTGAGGTGTCGTGGAGGAAGCGGTGAGTCGACCAGTGAGTCAGAGGCCTGCCCTGTCCTATGTTGACAGAGGATTACTCCCTGTGTGAGTCACGCCATTTTAATCGTTTGGGCAGAGGAGACGGGCAGAGCAACTGTTACAGGCACTACCACCATCTAAACTGCTGTCTAAAAGGGACCCAGGAAGCTTTGCCCAATACTAGTCCAATAATGTGATTCTGTAATGTATTAAGTGCATTAAGTACATTCAATGAATAGTAAATTAAGTAAATTAATGTAAATACTCCTCCGTATGAAGATGCTGTTCTTGAAGGCAACAGAGCCTGTTGCACTAAAGTTTGTATGACCCGGATCGCCCGAGGTCTAGGAATGGACAAACAAGCCAACATAATTATGATTGCTTTTAAAAGATTTGTATTTCAAAACAAATCAATAACTTTACAAAGAAAACCCGTTTACAAGCACCGTGGAACTAACAGCACAGCAGTAATCTAAGAAACTTGCAACATCAATAATTTCACTCTACGTGTCCGCTAACACCGCAGAGCACTATGGCGGGGGACGCGTTGTCGTCACTTCCGGATTTATTTGTAGAAGCCACGTGCTTTCAGCCATGTTGGTAGGAGGCGAGCGCTGTCTGCTAAGCTGTGCTACGGGAGACGTGCAACCATGGCGACTTCTTGCTGCGGGAAAAATTGTTTTAACAACCAACAAAAAGAAAAATTAAGAATAGTCAAACGCTCCTACTACTTTATACCATCAGTGAAAACCAATCTAGGTCCGATTGTGCAAAGGGTGACCGAAGCTAGACGAAGAGGATGGAAAGAGATGATTTACAGAATAAATCTGACATTTCGAGACAAACACCCGGCGAGAATCAGCAGACATCTCCCACGAATCCTGCTACGAAGAATCGAAAGAGTTCCAATGACATATAATTCTTTAACTCTTCCAACGTGTACGCCGATGTTCCAAGTACAACAATTAAATATGTCCATGGCATTCGTTGGTGGAATGTTCCTCAATTCCGGATCAAGTTGGTCCTTCGTCAGCTGGTATGGATGGATGGATGGATGGATGGATGGGTGGATGGATGGAATTTTACGGCTTATCAGCCTCTGTAGGCTACATAAGGCCACCGAGCACAAAAACCACTAGAATAGTTCCGAGTCAGCGCATATCAAGTCACGATGTACCTAGTTATTCGCCTCTTACGAATCGCGATGGATGGATGGATTGAGTTTTACGGCATATCAGTCTTTGCAGGCTATGTAAGGTCATCAAGCACGACAATCGCTAGAATCGAGCAAACGGAAATCAAGTCACGGTGTCCCTATTTATTCGCCTCTTACGAATCGCGAAGGGAGAAATGGTGGGTCAATTCTTCACACACACACACACACACACACACACACACACACACACACACACACACACACACACACACACACACACACACACACACTTAAACCCACAGGGAGCGTCAACTGGTATGGATCGAGCCCGCCGATCACCTCAATTTTGTTGAGGTAAAATCGACAGGCATCGGCCTTGCGAAAGTCAACGTAACGCTTTTTCTTCCTCACGGACATTATCTTAGAAATAAAAATGTATAAACTAACTTTAATTATTGTATATGTTGGTTTCTTGCCACAGCCAGCTTACCATGTCAGAGCAGATAAACAAATAAGAGAAAAGCGAAACGATCACTCGATCTTGCACGGAGTTTTGATGCGTGACCGGGACACTCCCCGTAGTATGTATTGTTTGCTTTGTAAGCTTTGAGCACTAGGTGTAGATGTAAAAATGGTCAGTTATTAATATAATTGGTGAATTTAGTTGTCATGAAACTTTGTTTTGAGCTTTAATGCCTTTTTCTTGTCATAATCTTACACGTTACAACTTACATTACGCTGAATATGGGCAAGTTGATCATGCACTCATCGAGTCGATGATCGTGAATTTTCTGTCCTCGCCTGACCAGGGAAACGAAATAGTCAATTCAAGCCAGAACTAAACAGTTATCTGCTGCCACTCATTCGAGCTTTACATGAAACATTATATCACGCTAGCTCGATCGTCTGCTGGCGTATAGTGGC
>JAWQFJ010016410.1:140000-155000 GCA_034096865.1 Theodoxus fluviatilis | reverse complement strand
TGCATAAACATTGCACACTAAAGACTGAATGCTTTGAAGACAATGCGTTTTGGATTTACAAATGGTCGAAAATTATGTATTATTCGTACTGAAATCATTCTCATCAACATGCAGCTAAAAAAGACTGCGACTTCATTGTGCTGGATGCAGATGCAATACACCACTATCATTCCTATGCGTTGTTTTTTACGAACAGTGATTACGACATTTTAACCAAGGCTTGCCTGGTGGAAAGACAAGGTAAACTCGTTTTTCCGCTCTTAGCTGTCATACTTGTTGGTCCTGGTATGCACGGAGGTCAGCAAGCCATCTTTCTCTCTCCTATCCTTCCTCTCTCACACTCTATCCCTCCCCCTCACCCCCACCACCACCAACGCAGCCCCCACCCTCTTTAATTAATCCCATCCCACTTTCATGTACGATTTCCTTCTGCAAGTCTTTATGATGGCTCGTGTCAGGACAACACATGATTCAGATTCGGGGTCGGATGGAAATCTGGTGATATGATGTCTTAACCATCTACCCGGTCTCGTTCACACTGTCGGACTCCCACCCTCGTATGTCGTCGTCGGGGGGCGGGGGGGGGGGGGGGGGGGAGAGAGGAGAAACTGGCGGGAAGGAGGGTTGGTGGTGGTGAGGGGCAGCGAGCACTGGTGACACCGTACCCCTGGAACCAAGCCGGGACAGCGTCCCTCGGCCCCATGGACAGACAAGCCAGGGCTTGCCTTGGGGGTGACACCGTCTGGCATGTTAGGGCCCGTGTCCTCTTCCCCCCCCCCCCCCCCCCCCCCGTCCCCCACTTCTTCTCTATTCCCTTCAGCACTCACCCACCCTGCCTGCGCTGAGGTCAGGAGAGTATGACGTCATTCGGCGTGGACGTAGCAGCAGGGCAGGTAAGGGACAGGAGTATAGAGAAAATGACGGAGGGTCAAGAAGGGGAGGAATGAGGGGAAGGAGGAAGAGAAGGGGGAGGGAGGGAGTACTCACGGGGGTGGATGGGGGGGTGGATTGGGGGGGTGGATGGGGGGGTGGATGGGGGGGTGGATGGGGGGTGAAAGTGGGGATGAGGGGACGCTTTACTAATGTTTGACAGGGAGAGAACCTGCCTACGTGATACTTTTTGGACGCATGTATGAATGTATGTATGTAGCTCCCACGCCATCTCTACCTTCCCAACTCCCCACCCCCGTCACCTCCAAACCTTTACCCTATCCCTCTCCTCTACCCTGAGGGAGTGGGCTGGTGAGGCACGTGGTGGTGTACCCCAGAGGTTCATTGAGTAGGGCAGTGTTTGTCTCTACAGCAGGATGTGGGATGGGTGGTTTGGGCACTTGGCTGGGTGAAGCCCTCGGCGACCTCATTCCTGCTGTGCTACGCCAGACATGAATAAAGAACAGAATGGAATGGAGAGAGAGAGAGAGAGAGAGAGAGAGAGAGAGAGAGAGAGAGAGAGAGAGAGAGAAATGGATGGATGGACAGACGTACATACCAACCGACACACTGACGCGCAAACACAAAGAGACACACAGACGTACATGCAGACTCAGTCATAGAGATACGCAGACACACACACACACACACACATACACACACACACACATACACACACACACATACACACACACATACACACACACACACAGACACACACACACACAGACAGACACACACACACACATACACACACACATACACACACACGCACGGACGGACAGACGGACGGACGGACGGACAGACACAACACAGACACACAGACAGACAGACAGACAGACAGACAGACAGACACAGACGGGCAGACAGGCAGACAGACAGACATACAGACATACAGACACACATACAGACAGACAGACAGACAGACAGACAGACAGACAGACAGACAGACAGACAGACAGACAGACAGACAGACACACATGCCTAGCAAACAAAGACAGACATAAAGGAAAAAGACACACACTTTTCTCCGTGGAAATCCTGTGATAATATAACAGCAGATTTTTCTATTGTAACAAGAATCAAATTATTCATAGCCTCGCCCACAAACGCGCAGATATACAACAATGTCAAATTAGCCCATTTCTTCGTTCCCTTGTGGGTGTGCAGGATCGCGAGGCAACAGGTCTAGACAGCCATCTCAAAGCGGACCTTGGCACGCCTTTTCAAGCCACCATCTCTGTGTCCGGTTCTCGCCGTTGGGAGTTCGTGACGAACTCAGGTGCACTCCCCTTCCTCGGCACTCACGCACACGGCACGCGTTCGAGCACGCCTTGCACATGGTCACGCTGCACGAACTGACCACGTGACATTGCCCTCGAAGCCTGTTGATGGGGGCCGGTCATGTAGGACCGATGCTAAATATCGGAGGTTATTGCTCCTCACGTTCAATCCATAGCTGGTCGTTGGAAATACTGCGCGCTTTATTTTACTTCTCACTGTAGTATTCCCATTGACAATTCGTGGATCGTTGAGAACAGAGAGACCAGGACGCCCACGTTGCGAAATTCGATGAGACCATCGCGTGCTTGCTTTTCGGAGCAGTCAATATGTATTGACTGAACGTGTTGGAGTATGAGCTATTCTTCGAGAAATCAACACACAGCCCATATGTTAATGTCAGCTCGGATTAGCAACCTTTGCACTAAAAAACCCGATAAAAATCCTAATACAGCGCAACGAGTTTTATAGCGCGAATGTCCCGGGCTTGGCGATACAGACATTACTGGCTTGTTGCGGGTTACTAATTCGAGACATTTTCCCTTCCTTCTGAGGTCCTCAAAATTGTAGGCTTTCTTGGCATTCAATGTCCTGCATCGATGCGTCATTAAACTACAACTGATGTCTGCAAAGAGATGTTGTCCTTGCTCCCAACACATCAAACTCCTGTGGTGTTGTCCCCATAGTTGTGGGCTGGAGGTCAGAATAGACCCACCGTGCCTCCCTATGCGATTTGTAAGAGACGAAGAACTGGAAGATTTTAAAACAGAACTAAAAACACATCTTTTTAGCCAAGAACCTTGTTTTGGTGACTATGTTGCGCTTTGAGCATGCCTGCTAGGTGTGAAGTCTTGCGCATAACAAGAATACACATACACACACATACATACATACATACATACATACATACATACATTCATACGCACGCACGCACGCACGCACGCACGCACACACACACATACATACATACATACATACAAGAACTAGGAAAATCCAGACTACACTCACTTCTATTCTAACTAATTCTAATGATTTGCGGTGATTAGTGCCTGAGATAGCTAATAAGGCTAGCAGACAGACCGCAAGGCTACAGCCAGCCAGCCACCCTGTGGACATAAATGTGCAAAATTATTTTTTTGGATAAATTTTCTCACACTATATATTTATCATTTCATCGCAAGCATGTCTTTTCAGGATTCAAGGTATTTATTGCAGTGCTGGTTGAAGGGGAAGGGTGCGAGGAGGGAGTGCACCAGATCTATTAACACAAGAAAAATGCCTTTGTCGACAATGGCGGCCGAGGAGGCTTATCCGATCACGATCTAAAGCCATGCTGAGTGCTCTGACGTCACTGTGACCAGCGAAGCGGTGGGACACACACAAATGTAGTTATATAGTGCAGCACACACAGTCAGCCACACGCGCCGGGAACTACAGACCCCGTGGGGTGAGTTTTTTGTGGTGTTCTCTTGGGCTGACCCGAATTCCAGCCACTCACGAGGCACCTGCTTTTGCAACATCTGCCTTGCAAGACGCGTTGTCGTCTGCTTACAAAAAACCACCCCACGTGACTGCCATCGGAGTTTTGGGGGTGAGGGGGCAGTAGAGAGCTTTATTAATATCAGCAGCAGCAGAAGCAGCAGAATCATCAGCAGCAGCGACCGCAACCACATCAGCTGCAGCAGCAGCAGCGACCGCAACCACATCAGCTGCAGCAGCAGCAGCGACCGCAACCACATCAGCTGCAGCAGCAGCAGCGACCGCAACCACATCAGCTGCAGCAGCAACACATTTTGCAGCAGCAGCAACACATTTTGCAGCAGCAGCAACAAATTTTGCTGCAGCAGCAGCAGCAACAACAAGAGCAGCAACAGAAAAGCAAGCTCGCAAACAAAAAATGCAGAAGTCTTTGCAATACTAGTAGTAGCCATAGAAAAGCTGCACTCACACATCCAGAAAGAACACGTTACTCCTAGAGCGAGCTGTAGCAGTTGGCTCTCATCATCCGCCAGGTGTATATGTCCGTCCGTCCGCCCTCATTTGTGCTCCCTGTTTCTGTCTCTGTGTGTCTGTGTGACTGTGTGTGTGTGTGTGTGTGTGTGTGTGTGTGTGTGTGTGTGTGTGTGAGTGTGTGTCTGTGTGTGTGTGTGTGTGTCTGTGTGTGTGTGTGTCTGTCGGTCTGTCTGTCTGTCTCTCGCGCGCGCACTGTATTGTAGAGGCCATCGGCTTATTGCAAGTACACAACAGTACACAGAAGAATGCATTATCATGACTAACTTAATTTAAAAAAACAAAGAATTTCACATTTACTTCTCTCTCTCTCTCTCTCTCTCTCTCTCTCTCTCTCTCTCTCTCTCTCTCTCTCTCTCTCTCTCTCTCTCTCTCTCTCTCTCCACCGCGCCTTTTCCACCACATATATCCCGGGTCGCATTCCTGGCAGGGAAGGCACGAAGGGAGTTTACACATGCCGCTGGAATTTTACGAGAGCTGAGCGCGGCCCGTGGGTTTCTAGGTCAAGGCGTGGCGGGCGTCCTCGCAGTGCACTAGCTCGGTCTTCAAGCTGGAACCTGTCGAGTGTCGGGACGCCGATGCGATGGCCGTGACAATGCATCTTTGGTTAAACCTTTGCTGACCCCACATCTACCACATGTAGGCACATGTTATGTCTCCATCTTCCGACTTTACCCAGTACAGGTGGCGAGTGCAGGTGTCCCTGTTCAAAGCAGTTGCCCAATCAGGACGATTTCATCCTAGACGGATTCCGGGAAGCAGCTCATCCGCAAACTGCAACATAGAAGATGAGGATAGCAAGGGGAGAAAGCAGAAAAAATGTGAGTAATATAAGACGAGGAACAGGAGCAACAGGAGACACTGGAGCAGGATCAGAACGAGCAGGAGGAGCAGGAACTGAAGGAAAACCCAATACAGAAAAAGGAGTAGAGAGAGAGAGAGAGAGAGAGAGAGAGAGAGAGAGAGAGAGAGAGAGAGAGAGAGAGAGAGAGAGAGAGATGCAGGATTAATAGCAGGAAGAGGAGAAGACGAAAGAATAGGGGGGACAGGAGCAGCAGGAGGGGGCTGGAGCAGGAAAAACAGCAGGAACAGTAGCTCCGGCACGAGCTGAAGGAGAAGCCGGTGTAGAAAGAGGAGGAGCAGTAGAAGAGACCAGAGCAAGAGAGACCGAAGCAGAAGGAGAAAAAGGAGGAGGAGCAGCGGCAGCAGCAATAACAAGAGAGAGAGAGAGAGAGAGAGAGAGAGAGAGAGAGAGAGCGAGAGAGAGAGAGAGAGAGAGAGAGAGAGAGAGAGGGGGGGGGGGAGTGGATGTAGGAGCGTTAAGAGGAGGAAGAGCTGGAGCAGGAGCAGAAGGAGCGAAACAAAGTAAAATTGGGGGAAGAACTGGAGTTGGAGGAAAATGGAGGCAGCAGCAGAGGATGAAAGGAAGCAGCAAACATAGAGAAAATGAAGTCGTTGGAAGCACAGCAAATATTCGATAAAGGAAACAAGAAACACAAATGCAGCAGGAGGGGCGGTTTGAGGAGAGAGGAACATAAGAAAGAGCGAGGACAACAAATGGAGGGAGAATAGACTGCGACCTGAAGAATGACTGGGCAGGGACGGGAGATCACAGAGAAGGGAGATAAAACCAGTGGGAATTATAGCGTTTGCACAAAGACGTTTTTATTGCGTATGCAGTGCACATAAGCCAAATTCAATGACAAATACATTGTGATATCTTGGTGTTTGTTTTTGCTAGTGCAAAACTGCGTTGTCCTCTTTACACCTTACAACACATTCAGATTAAAGGCACATAAACTCCCTTGGGGTGCGATCCCTTTCACCCAGTGAAGGCATTTACTATTCGCAACAACAGCAACAACAACAAAAAAACCTCTGGACAAGTGATCCTCGTCCCCGCCTCCGTCACAACAAACAAAGACTACTACGTACCCCTACGGCCTTGGCCCATCACCTACTCCTGCAGCTCCCCACGCACCCACCCGGCTCACCTGCGCCCGTCTGGAATTTGAATCGGCCGGGTGGGCGACGGGTTTCGGGGTAACCACCCGACAGACAGAGGCCTCCAAGTGCGTTCACCTCCGTATCTGTGTCAGGACACTCCCACAGTCTCACAACCTACCCGTCGTATTCTACCCCCCCCCCCCCTTTCTTCCTCGGACGCCCCTCTTCCCCCCCTTTCCCGCCCTTGCAGCGTGGATATACGGGTACGCGCGTTGTTGGGTGTTGGCGGTTCTAGACACGGGTGGCGTATCTAATGGAGTGTGTCAGTAAGGCAGTGAAATGGCCTGTTTTGTAAAGTAACATATGCACCATAAAGCTCTCAAAACAGACTTTACAATTACAATACAATGCTTGATTGGAGAGCTGCAAGCACAGGTAGGAATCCTGTACCCAGCATCTCGAAGCAGGCATGGACAGCTGCAATCGCCTTGATAACTATGGACGAAGGTTGAATGAGAAGGAGTGGGCACTTCACCTACGGACTGAAGGGACTTGTTAGAGTGGCTGATGGAGTGGGGTGACTGCGTGTGATCGGTATGAAGCAACGTTAAATGGACTGCTCTCGAAGTTGCCCTCCCCGAACTTCTATCCCCTCTCGACACCATTCCCTCCAAGTGCAAGGATGGGCTGACACACTCATGCCATCTCTCCATTCTGTCGACTTTTTCTGTGACTGTTTGTTTGTTTGTTTGTTTGTTTGTGTTCAAATGCAATCGACAAACGCTAAGACTTGTACTTGAAAACATGCACCGCGGTATTACTGCAGTGTTCACTCACGCCTTTGCTGCAATAACTCCTTGAATTTACGGAGAGGTCAGTGCATTTATGCCGCATGGCACGCCTGAAGTGGATCAATTGATTCTGCAGATGTATGCCTTTTAAAGAATTTATTGACTATACGCTATATAGTTAACATTTTCTTCGCTAGGTCTCACGCTGATGTCTTAGCATATATGAACGAAGAGAAGTCTCGCTTTTGTTTTTCTTCGTAGCAGTGGTAGCTGATGTCCATCCTCGTCCTCATCGCTAATTGCCCTTAGTAAATGTTGTTTTGGGATCAGTGGAATGGGAAGACATCCATCCCCTCTTGCTCCTCGTCACGCTCCCCTTGCTCCTACTTCTTCTGCTTCTCCTCCTCCCGCTCCTCCCTTCCTCCTCAAATCCTTGTCCCTTGTCCCTTTTCCTCCTCCTCCTCCTCCTCCTCCTCCTCCTCCTCCTCCTCCTCCTCCTCCTCCTCCTCCTCCTCCTCCTCCTCCTTGTTCCTCTTTGCTGCTGCTGCTGCTACTCGACTGTCTTTTTCCATTTGCCTTTCTCCACGTTTTCTTCCTTCTTATTTATTCGTTCCTTCTGCCTCTGTTCTTGTTTCTTCTGATCCTTGTCCTCCTCCTGCTAATGTCGTTGTTGATATCATCGTGGTGGTGATGGTGGTGGTTGTAGTTGCTGCTGCTGTTGCTACTGGCGTTGTTGATGCTGCTTCTCCTCTTCATTTTCTTTCTCTTCCTCCTCTTGACCAGGCGTCTTGACCGCGCAGTGACTGACCAATCACGGATTGGCATGGATGATAGCCAAATGGAAGAGCAGGAAAAGTGAGTGTGGATGGGTACGTGAAGCAGAAGAAAAACTAGGAGCAGTAGGAACAGCGGCAGCAATAGAGGAGGATGGAGCAAGAGCGCAAGAATCAAGAACCGGAGAAGAAGACGAAAACGTAGAAAAGGAAAAAGAGATGAACAGGGAAGAGAAGGAGAGAGATGAGGAGGAGGAGGCGAAGACGAGAGGAAGGAGGAGGATAAGAAGTTTGAGGAGGACGAGGACGAGAACCAGCAGGAGGTGGACAAGGAAGAGAAGGAGGAGAAGGAGGAGGAGGAGGAGGAGGAGGAGGAGGAGGAGGAGGAGGAGGAGGAGGAGGAGGAGGAGGAGGAGGAGGAGGAGGAGGAGGAGGAAATGGACGACGACGACAACGACGACGACGACGACGACGACGACGACAATGATGGAGATGACGAGATGGAGCAAATGCAAAGAAGAACGAGAAAGAAGACTTCAATTACACCAATGACATGATGTAGGAAAATAAATTATGGGGGAGAAAATCTGCAAAGGTGATGAAACGACGACTCATTTGTATGTATCCTAGCCAATTACTCCACCCTGTGCTCTAAGTCACATAACTCACAGCCAGCACTTACGCCAAAGCATTAACCTTCAAATGAGAATATAGCCACATTATTAAAGAAACACACACACACACATACGCACGCACGCACACACACGCACACACACACACACACACACACACACACACACCCCACCCCCACACACACACATATACACATACACACACACACATACACAAAACTTTCTAAACTCGGGAAATCACGCCATTACTTGCAGGGCGGTTGAACCTAAGCAGAATATATTTTGAGTACAACATTTTCCGTGTCAGATCGTATTGGTGTCAGGTATAAAAAAAGTTGTCAGACAAAAAGCCTCACTGCTACAATCATTGACAGAGCTTTGACCTCCGACCAAAGAGTGACTGAATATCAACCACCCAACAGCAGCAGGTGTTCACTCATAACTGAGGGACAGGAGGAGGGGGAAGTGGGGTGGGGTGGAGCTGGGGTGGAGGGGGGGGGGGAGGGCTGGGGAGGGGAGAGGGAGGCTGAGCGGCTCGAAGATACCCGGGGGGAGGGGGGCAGCGCAATGCCGATAACAGAGTGAGAAAAGGGGGAGTGTGTGTGTGTGTGTGTGTGTGTGTGTGTGTGTGTGTGTGTGTGTGTGTGTGTGTGTGTGTGTGTGTGAGCGAGTGAGTGCTAGTGTGTGTGAGTGTGTGTGTGTGTGTGTGTGTGTGTGTGTGTGTGTGAGAGAGAGAGAGAGAGAGAGAGAGAGAGAGAGAGAGAGAGAGAGCACAGACACTATACATGTACAGACAAAAAAATAACAGGGACCCACACACGCACGCGTGCGTGCGCGCGCGCACACACACAAACACACACACACACACATACACCACATACACATCCGTACACACACAAACGCGCACGCATACACGCATACACACGCACACACACATACACCACATACACATCCGTACACACACAAACGCGCACGCATACACAAGCACACACACACACACACACACACACACACACACACACACACACACACACACACACACACACACAGAACAAGAGTGGGTCGAAAGGGAAAGGGTGAGAAAGTTCGCTAGACACAGACGAAGGTTGGCGGGAAAGGTGGTAGACGAAAAGAAACAGGAGGGTGGCGAAGTCAAACAACTTTATAGAGTAAGAAGCTGAAGGAGAGGGAGGGGACAGACGGGAGGAGTGGGGGTGGGAGTGGGGGTGGGGGTGGGGGTGGAGGTTGTTGAGGGCATGTGCACTGGAGGCGAATGCGGAGAAGGGTGGCTCTGCACAAATCGTTATTCGACAAAACAACGACTGAGTGTTTCCCATTAAAAAGAGGCAACACGAAAGCGACACGACAGCTGCCTGGTGACACGCCTGGAGAATCAGTGCACGCAAACTTGAAGGAATCCCGCAGATAAGCTGTTCTATTTTATGGATGCGATTCCTTGCATCATCTCACTTGTCGTGATGAGAGCAGATTAATATCGTTAGTTCGTGAACGGAAATTCAATTTTGTTGATGTTTAGATTTTGTTTGTCCGCTGTATAATGTGCAGGGCCGGACCAAATGAGTTGTGGGGGGGGGGGTTCCTTTTTGGTTGGGGGGGACAAATCAGCGAAGTGGCAAAGCCACGAGCGCGCGCCTGCTTCGCAGGCGCGCAAACTAGGGGGGTCCGGGGGGCATGCCCCCGCGGAAAATAAAAAAAACGGTTAAAATCTGTGCAATCTGGTGCATTCTGGGCCTTGTTTTGAGGGGTAAGAGCAGCATTGTTTTTGGAGACACACAAAAAATATATAAAAAAAAACAACTCAAACCAAGGTACATGCTTTTTCTAGGGGGGGGGGGGGGTTCCGGAACCCCTGGAACCCCCCCCCCCTGGGTCCGGCCCTGAATGTGTGTGTGTGTGTGTGTGTGTGTGTGTGTGAGAGAGAGAGAGAGAGAGAGAGAGAGAGAGAGAGAGAGAATGTGTGTGTATGTGTGTGTGTGTGTGTGTGTGTGTGTGTGTGTGTGTGTGTGTGTGTGTGTGTGTGTGTGTGTGTGTGTAGTCGTGGATGATGCGTGCATTGAGGTTTTGGCATGTTTTTGACCATAGACGTAGTCATTTTTTTAATGCTCTACGCGTGCATACTCGTGCTCTGTCTATTCATGTCTGAGTTCTGCACTGTGTACGTACGCGTATACTCTGTATGAATGCGCGCACGTGCATGAAAATATGTGTACCCTCACTTTCAAATCTGGAGAGCATTTGTGTCGTGCAATATGATCTTTTGCATATTTAGTCAAGCATGTCCAGTCAGACAGGTAAAGCAGATCAAGTTTAGAATGCCCGAACAGTCCTTTTTGTGCTCCACTGGCGTTGCCATGAGCTACCATCCATGTTGATAAAGAACTGTTTTAGAAGCACCAAGAGAACCAAACAGAACTCTAGCAATCTAGGGCTAGGCATGGAATGTTATGGAACGTGCACGAGGACTTACTGCTGAGCTTATTTACAAGCACTGCGCTAGGTACTCTGTAGAGACAGAAGGTGCCATGGTGCTAAAATTGAACTGGGAAGTGGACAGAAGGGGGCAGAGAAGGAGGGAGGGGGTTTGTGACGGGGGAATGGGGGAGGGGGACGGCGTAAGCAGAGAGTGTGGGTGACGCGGGTGCGTGTGCAGGGGACCACAACAGACAGGACAGGACAGCGTATGTTATGGCAACAGGGACCCCAGGGAAGGGTTCAGCAACGTTCGTGTTGACAAAGAGTGACGGCAGCTCAACTTGTCTGTCAATGGCATGCGGCTCTGCCTTGTCCGATCACACCAATTCTGCACGTAGACCTGGTCCTCAAGAATCCAGGAGTGGCTCATGGCAACCTGGGCTCAAAGACAGGCCAGTGCCACGGCCAGAAATAGAGCTGAGCTTGGGCACTCACTGTAGAGACAGCGTTGGAAAACAGCATCACTATGGGGACAGTCGCGTAGGGCACGGTGAGGCTACTCTTGCAGAACTAAACAGGCTTCAGAGATGACTTGGCATTAATATAGACTGCACTGCATTTAGAGACAGTCGTGAGCAACGACTAGGAATACATGTACGTATAGCTGGGGCTGGGTTTTAACTTGAGAAACAACGCTGCGAAATAGCATTAGTGTGGAGAGCGTGTGCAGTTCACTGCAACTAAGATAAACGCGCACTTCACACTCTTTTGCAACTGGTCCCCTGTGCGTTGGGGGTCAGATTAGACCCACTGCGTCTCCCTACGCGATTCGTAGGAGGCGAATACATAAGGACATGATTTGCGTTTACTCTAAACTATACTAGTGATTTTCGTACTTAATGACCTTACATAGCCTACAAACGCTGATAGGCCGTAACAATCCATCCATCCATCCATCCATCCATCCATCCATCCATCCATCCATCCATCCATTATCCATCCATCCATCCATCCATCCATCCTTCATCATCCATCCTTCATCCATCCATCCATCATCCATCATCCATCCATCCATCCATCCATCCATCCTTCCATCTATCCATCCATCCATCCATCCATCCATCCATCCATCCATCCATCCATCCATCCATCCTTCCATCTATCCATCCATCCATCCATCCATCCATCCATCCATCCATCCATCCATCCATCCATCCATCCATCCATCCATCCATCCATCCTTTCGCAATGGAGCATGACGAGAGAATCCGCGTCACTTCCAGAGACATTGGTGAGCAAACAGTAGAAGCAGGTAGAGCTGGGGTTGAGTACAGTAGCAGCTGTCGTTGAGGACTATCACGGCCATGGACCCAGTCACGATGTGGGTGCTGAAGTTCCCGCACAACAGGGAATCGCGCACTTCACAGACAACTCTGCATTGGAGCATTAATGGTGAGACTGCGCCTGGTCAAGAGGGAATTGTGAGCAACGAGTAGAAGCAGAGAGAGCCTGGGTGAGACACTCGTTCAACAGACGACCCTGCGAAAGAGCGTCGGTATTTACGGAAGTTGGGATGCGCCTATCGATACTGCTGCAGCAGAGTTATTCGTGCTTTTCACAGACAACTTTAGAACAGAACATTTATCGATCGCGTCACATTCATAGACACTCGTGATCTTTGACTAGGAATAGATACTCTTGCATTTGGGTGTCAGCTCAACCTCATCGCCACGGGGACAGTCGCGAGAAGCGAGCAGAAGGTATTGCAGCAGAAGTTAAAAGCGCGTTTCATAGACACCTTCTGCAGGAAAGCACGGATAGGAAGACTCCGCCACGCTGCAGAGCAATGACTAGGATTATGAATAGGTACACCTGCATTTAGATCTTCATTCTATGCAGACCGCGACGCGACATATCATCGCCATGGCGACAGTCGCGAGAAGCGTGTCGAAGATACTGCAACTGAGGTAGATGCAGTTCACATACATCACTAAATACAGAAACGACTAAATATGAGGCCCCCTGTTGGTTGGGCGTCGGAATAGACTCACCGCGTCTCCCTAAACGTTCGTAAGAAGCGAATAACTAGGGACACCGTGACTTGATTTGCGCTTGCTCTGAGCTATTCTAGTTGATATCGTGCTCAACGACATTACATAGCCTACAAAGGCTGATAGGTCGTAAAACCTCATCCATCCATCCGTCCGTCCATGAGGAACGAGCATGAGTATTGAGTGTGGAAGCGAAAGGAATTTTCGAACTTGCTATTTACTCTTCATATGCACTTAATGTAAACATCGACAAGGACTTAGTCAACACAGATTTGGGCTCTCGCTCCACAGATCTCGCAGCTTCCTGTAGCGTTGGTGATAACAATTAACCTACCGCGTCTCACTACGCGATTCATACAAGACTAATGATCGAGGAAACGCAGTCTTGATTTACTCATAATCCAGCAGACACTAATGCTCTAGCAGTATGTGGTCTGACGTAGTGTACAAAGGCTGATAAGCCGGGAAGCCTCATCCACCCGTCTCTACTATGGCGGTCTACAACAGCGTTGGCGTCAAGGTACCGTAAGGAAGTTTCTACAGCAGATGTAGATGCCTCTACAGACAAACATGCACCTTAGTATTTTCATAGAGACAGCATAAGCAACGGCAGGAGATAGGTGCGCTTTGGTTTGCGCTCTCGCTTGTGTAGACAGCGTTACGAACAAGCGTCGTTGGCGACTATCGCGTAGGTAAAACGTGCAGAAACAACAACAAAAAAGATGTTCACGCATTTCACAGGTGGCCAGGCACACTCTCTCTACATGCATAGTGAGCAAAGATAAAAACGGAGCTCATCTGGTGTCGGACAGTTCACAGTCAGCGTCGCGATAATAATAATAATACAGACTATTTATAACGCACATACCTTCCCTAATAGCAAGCTCATGGCGTGTACAATGATAAAGTCTACACTCATACAAAACATTCTAACACTCACATACTATACAATTGAAATAAAAAGAACAATTAAATACAATACAATTAATTAAGTAGCAGGCAAAACACGAAACATAAAAGAGGCGCCTTCACTGCTCGTCAGGAAAGACTGACCGGAACAGGTGTGTCTTGAGGGAGGTTTTGAACTGGGACATGGAATTAGAGTGACGGACAGGGAAAGGTAGGCTATTCCATGTTACAGGGCCGATGTAGGAAAAAGCTCGCTGTCCTTGGGTTATCTTTTTGCGACGGGGGACATTTAACGTTTTGGTGTCTGCAGCTGAACGGTTATTTCTAGCGGGGGTGTAGACAGTGAGAATTTCTGTGAGTGCGTGTGGTGCAGTTTGATTGAAGAAGTTGAAACACATAATGGCTAGCTTATACTCTATCCTCTGAGCGACGGGGAGCCAATGCAGTGCACGAAGGAGTTTGGATGTGGGAGTTCTCTTGGGACATCTAAAGATTAATCTAGCAGCAGTGTTTTGGACTTTTTGCAGTTTGTTTAGCAGAGTGCCAGGAATGCCGGCAAGAAGAGAATTTCCATAATCAAGACGGGACAGAACAAGGGAAGTGACAAGGGTTTGAGTGGCCTGTTGTGAAAGATAGTGACGAATAGTGCCAATTTTCCTTAACTCGATATAACATTGCTAATGGAGGAAATTGCAAAGAACAGCAGATGTTATTGCATTTCGCAGACAAGCTTGGTGCTGTGCATGACTCGACAGGGCCGTGGGCAGAGAGTAAAAATATCCTCGGCTGACAATGGAACGTAGGCAACGATGAGAAATGGCGTCACCATGGAGACATTCTCGAGCAAGGATATGTTGGTGGAGCTGGTGTAACAAGCTCTACAGACAACCTTGCCACCGTATGTCAATAGAGTAGCAAACAATGAAAGATAAACAACCTCAGTTGACAACCAGATGCCCAGACAAAGTTGAGAAGTAACATCGCTTAGTAGACATACGGACAATTCGAGAAGTAAATACAGTAATCCTGGGTAGTCGCTCTCCACATGAAAGTTTGCAGGATTGTTACATAATAGCAACAACGGTGAGCGACGGTAAGAAATACAGATGTTACGCATAAAGACTTCAAACAGTGTTAGATTAAATTTAATTGTTCCAGCAATCGTTGATAGCAAGCATAACCCGCCCCAAAAAAACTCGAACAAGATCAAACGGCATGACAGAGATCAACATGGTTACAGCTC
>JAWQFJ010016410.1:127500-132500 GCA_034096865.1 Theodoxus fluviatilis | reverse complement strand
AGTGACGGTACACGCCGTCACGTTGCAAAGCATGGTGTCCATTCGAAGAGATCAAAACGCGTGCCGTTTCTATGTTTGAATCTCTTGAGAGCTTTATCTGTTAACTAATGGGTCAGGCACGAGTGCAGATTTAAACACACTAACCCACCCTCTGTGTGTGTGTGTGTGTGTGTGTGTGTGTGTGTGCGCGTACGTGTGTGCGTGTGCATGCGTGCGTGCGTGTGTGTGGTTTGTGAATCAGTTTTGTATTAGTGATGATATATATAAGATAAACGCAGCGCCATTCGAGTTTCATTGCCAATATATGAAAAATAGGTTCGTAATTTCCATGGGTTTCATTCGATAACACTATGTTTATATATAGCGGAAATATGAAAACGTGGATCGAAATATCGTCTGACCTGATGTGGAAGGGTAAAACGTTGTTTGTTCATCTCGCAGTAAAGATAGACATTTCTCTACTTTGTAAGCAACTCTTGACGCAACGCATGAATGTGCTAAATGTTTGATTGTACATTTAGTCACTGAACATTGTCATATATCGAGATAATACACGTCTTTGTTATCTCTTTTGATCATTACAAACTACACATACATGTACTGTATTTGAGGTGGAGACACAAAAGAAGCAAGGCAAAGTCTACTTGCCCTTCAAAGTGTGGCCATATTTTATATGGAAGATGCTTTGATGCTAAATTGTATTGAACGGGCTTTGAGCACCGTACTCGTCTTTTCACAGTTTTTCGTTTTTCGTTGACGAGACACAGTAACACGTGATGTCGACGTTGAGGGTAAACCGGGAAAGGAAAAGGACAAAAACAAAGCACTACACAGCATCCTTTCCAAGTAGTCCAGAATTGTTTCCCCGGAAACACAGTGCACGCAGAGAGACCAAACGTGTGTGTCATTTTTTTCCTTGTTTGTTCAACGTGACGGTTGTGAGGTGCGGATTCGAAGATGCAAGGCATGTTCTTCCTAGAATCATCGTTGAAGTGTTTCCTCCTCAATGTTTTACAAAGTGCACATCTCTTTGTAACAACCCCGTAATTGACATCCTTGTAAACACTGGCTGGCGCGAGTTTATAACGTGGGACAACGCAAAACCCAATGAAGAACCAAAAAAGGCAACTCAATGACATGTCTATAAAGGAAAGCGCCACAAAGAAAGACACCGCACAAGAACCTTTCTTATGAATCTACAATTTTTGTAAAGTGCATTCACGGTTTTTGCGATTTAGCTACATCCTGGCCTTTCCTCTGTTTATTTATAACGACCCTTGTAAAGTTTTGGCGCGAAAAGGCGATCCCCATGCTGCATGTAATCTGGTTTGTAGAAATAACTTACAACTCCACGAGTGTTATGTTTTAGCATGGCACACAAGTAATGAGCAACGTGATCATTCCCGAAGATGAAAATGAATGGAGTTTTACCGCTTATCAACCTTTGAACGCTAATTTAGACTATTAACTACAAAATCAGCAGAGCTGATTACACTAAGAGCACGAATTATTAACATTTTACGAATCGCGTAGGGAGCCACATTGGGTTTGTCCCTAACACTTACCCATTGTGGCTATAGTTCCCAATAAAGTAGCACATCTTGCAATGACAATGTACACATTGTCCGGCTGTTTACGCCATACATTCAAATGTCGTTCCCAGAAAATGGAGAAACAAAAACAAAGCACTTCATTACAATCCGGAATCCCGTTCCGGATTCACAGCCGCGATGGTGGCGGGCTTTGTTTGTCATCAGGTCTGAGCTCGTCTGGCGCTCCTACTGCAAAAAGACTTGTGGCAAATGGGTCTGTTTACGAAATCAGACAAAGACAAAAAAAAGAGCGGTCGCACCATTCGCCGCGTGGGTCTGAGTTTGTTCCGGGTGGATAAACACTAACGGGTGCAGGACAGTGAATGGGCGTGGTTTCCAAGAAGAGCTCGTGCATGATGTGACCTCATTTTCTCAGAGCGCTATTTCTAAAATATAGGAAAAGCGCCTCTCATGCAGGACACAGATATCCGTGTAGAATGCGGTTGCCTCTTGCACGTACACACTGGATTAATCATTATCTGACCAACCGCTCTGCAGTTAACGGAACTCTTCCTCTAGAGAACAAATTAAAGAGCAGCAAACGTGTTTGATATTGTAGCTTATTACTGAAACTGAGAGCGCAACGCAGTTTTGCCTATCTGTGTGCACAGGCATTGATTTCCCCATAGAAGTGCATGACATATTTGAAATCTCAACAGATTTTCGAAGCACGTGAATCCATGTTTATGTGGTGGTTTCGTGTGATAGTGTCTAAAGCTTTGCAATGGTTTTCCTGTACGCCTGCACGTGACACTGACATGAAGACGCGTTGCTCTGGCAACCGCCACTGCAGCTGTAGAGATAACTACGAGAATAGAGCCTTAGGACCTTCCTCTGCAAAACGAGGCTGTGTCTCTACCTCTGCAGCAAGAGGGCCAAGGCTACACTAGAGTCTGAATGCATAGAAATGAGTGCATCGCCTCGTGCGATGTCTAGAACAGACAACTGATGTGAGTATGCAAGCTTATAGTCCAGGCCTTCACTGCTGTCAAATACTCGGAACCTTTGTCTCTCTGTCTATCTGTCCGTCCGTCCGTCCGTCCGTCCGTCCGTCTGTCTGTCTGTCTGTCTGTCTGTCTGTCTGTCTGTCTGTCTGTCTGTCTGTCTGTCTGTCTGTCTGTCTGTCTGTCTGTCTGTCTGTCTGTCTGTCTGTCTGTCTGTCTGTCTGTCTGTCTGTCTGTCTGTCTGTCTGTCTGTCTGTCTGTCTGTCTGTCTGTCTCTCTCTCTCTCTCTCTCTCTGTATGTGTGTGTGTATCTGTATATTTTTCTATCCATCGAAGAAAACGATTTATTAACGACAACGGTGTGGATTAACTTTTGCACAGGTTGACAACGACATCACACGCAGTTCCGCAAGGAAAAATACGTGTGTCGTGAGAGTGCATATCAGCAAGACGGGCTGCAATCATCCACCCACGCATGGACAAACATAAAAACATCCATATCTTTAGAGAAAACATGTCTTGAATATATCACATACGCACAGGCGAATAGAAACAGGTGATTATTTTCAGTGGGGAAAATTGTCTCAAACGACTTGCGGGATTGTATCACCAAGAGCTGCACGTCTTTCATCCAATTTCTTCCCGCCCAAAACCCAGCTTGATTTCCGCTCATCATTCTGTCAAGTCTTGGCGCGAAAGCTGGTATCAGACACCCGGGAATGGTTCCAATTGTGTGCCAGTTACGGACACACCCAAACAATAACACGTTTTCCGCCCTCTTTCTCTCTTGCAGCCTGCCTCTCGTCACCGAAGCGCAATGCAGACAAACAAACAGGAAGTCCCCTGCGAACTCATTGGGAGAGCTCCAAATTGTTCTGACTAATCAGAATGCAGGCCGACTCCAACTTCCGGGCGTAGTATTTGAAGGCACATCCGGGTTTCAGAGAAGCGCGGCATTCGACACGGAGAGGAAAGAGTCTCTCGACACCCACTCCCCTCCCTCGCACTGGTGTATACTCCCATTGACCTTCTAGCACTGGGCATTGGTATCTCTCGTTCTCCACGTCTTACTCACTTTTGTCTATGTTCTAGTGCAGTTGTGGACTTGCAGCTCTGGAGTGTAATGAATGGACGTCCAATTGAAAATCCATATGTTAGATTCTACACTAAGCAGGGAAAATGACATTATAGTAATGTAATTGCTTGCTTCACATATAATGCGAAATGCCATTTCCGACCATGATCAAGGCCTAACACTAACCACTTGTGTGTGTGTGTGTGTGTGTGTGTGTGTGTGTGTGTGTGTGTGTGTGTGTGTGTGTTTGGTGTGTGTGTTTGGTGTGTGTGGTGTGTGTGTGTGTGTGTGTGTGTGTGTGTGTGTGTGTATAATATCGGATTTCACTCGGTAAATAGTAGATGCATATTAAAATAACTGCGCTTAAAGGAGTGCCCACAAATGAAAACACACAAACGCGCGCTCGCACGCACACACACATATAGAAAGAAGAAAAGAGAGAGATAGAAAGGAGAGAGAGAGAGAGAGAGAGAGAGAGAGAGAGAGAGAGAGAGAGAGAGAGAAGGCAGACAGGCAGATATACAAAACAAGAGCCGGAGTAAAGAAGAGAACGTATGATGAAGAAAAAAGAAGTTCAAAGTACCTAATGAAGTCATCGTGTTATTGACAACTACCCTCCACGAATCTTGTTTCCTAATCCTCCCTATTTCCTGTGAATCACAGATACAGAACCTCACGAAGAGCAGCGTTGACGGAAGACCACGCTGAGTGACAGGACGATGCAAAGGCGTGGGGTTTGCCTTCACGTTTCCCTCGAAAAGTGGTGTACAATAACGAGAATGGCGTCAGCTGTCCTTTCAAGGCAGTGTATACTCACAAGGATACACCATTCAGCTGACATGCTGCATAGCGAGTGATCGATTTAGCTCTCAGACATGACCGGCAACAAGATCCGTCACGTCTATTTATGATTTAACTAAAACCACTGTCATTGACAAGGATTGGGTATCAGCATTCAGTTTGAGGACTATGTAGAGTATTGTTTACCTTACAAGCAATGTCCAACAAAGTCATGATGGAAACATAATATGTAAATCAATGAGATTCTTTTTTTGTTTCCGAGAGCCTAGGAAAATCATCTTTCAATGTAAAGATACACTAATCGCACACGGGAAAAGTTCCATTTCCACCAGAAAAAAGTGTTTTATGTGCAAAGAAGCTGTTTTTAGAGACACCATGAAGCCATTGATGGAAAGAGGCAAACATGACAGAGTTATTTCTTAAACGGAAAACATTACAAAGGAACTAAAAATACAATCACAAAACTAGTTAACGCTAGTTCTATATTGGAAATTATTATACGATTTTGGTATCGTGCATCTTTACATTTTCATTTAACGTTCAAATTTACTACGAGCTCGTGTACTCATGCCCATAATCTCACACATG
>JAWQFJ010016410.1:112500-115000 GCA_034096865.1 Theodoxus fluviatilis | reverse complement strand
TTGTTGTCACGAGATCCTCGTAAAGTAAGCGCTCTTCAACTACAAAAATACAGATTGTTTTCAGAGTTTTGTGTCCCAGCTAAAACTCCTTTCCATTGAATTACAACACAACCTTCTCCCGCGACTCAGGAGTAAGGATAGACCTGCCGCATCTCCCTCGCAATTGTAGAAGCGAATTACCAGAGGAATGGAGACCTAAACTGCTCATACTTTAACTGGAACTTGTGATTTTCGTGGTCAATGGCCTTACACAGTCTTCAAAGTTTGAAAGGCCGTAAAACGTTATTCATTCATTCATTCATTCATTCATTCATTCATTCATTCATTCGTTCATTTATTATCACACAGCCTGCAAAGATGTTATAATCTGGGTATCAAGCTCATGAGTGGTGTACTTTTCAATCGCTTTCTACGCAGGCATAATTCTGTATGATAACTGATCGAGAGAACGTGAAATACAGATGCTATTTGACACTTCTGCTTGAATTTACATCGAATTAATGCCTATCGATTCACACAAACCAATAGGAAAAACCGGCATCTTTCATTGACAGGCAGTGCGATCGATCAGCCAATGAGAAGCATCCTACTATATTGCTTCGGCACGTATGACAACTTTGTTCAGCACGTGGAGGTAACTCCTGTTTTCTCTTTCCAACTTGCGTGTCAACAAGAAAATCGTATTAAAGCTGCGATATAGGATCATTGTCGGCGTTGTGACCGAGGTAGAGCTCAGCAAGTTCCTGATACTTGAAAAAAGAATCAGTTCTTTTTTCTTTGTGAGAGATGGAGATCTTTGATGAGTCATTCTCCGTGTGCCTCTGCATCCACGCTTTGTGGGTCCACGATGAAACAAAGAGGATTCAGTGGGGGAAAGAACAATGGTCATCTGTACAGGTGTACTTGCAATACCTAGTGTCCACAGTACACCTGTGTCCTTGATGCAGTCACACTGGGTGTTTTCCTTTCCTGTCTTTTCACTTCTCACTCACGCCCTCTCCCCCACCCCTTGTCATTTGTGAACAGACACAACTCCACCCCCACCCCCTCTCACCCCCACCCACTCTCTTCTCGCAGGTGTTTGACGTATTCTCTGCTAACCCCTAGCCCCGTCATTGAACATTGATGCAGTGTGAATAAGTCACGCATGCACATTTTGTTTTCTTAACTCTCCCCCTCCCTCCTCTCCCTCCCACCTCTCCCTCCCTCCCTTCCCCTCCCCCCTCCCCCCCCCCCTTCCTCCATCCCTTTACCTCCTCCTCCTCCTTTCCCTTCCCTCCTCCTCCCTTTCCTCATTGAATGCGCGTGAGTGCTCGCATACAGGTATGTGTATGTGTGTGTATGGGTGTGCATGTATGTGTATGTATGTATGTATGTATGTATGTATGTATGTATGTATGTATGTATGTATGTATGTATGTATGTATGTATGTATGTATGTATGTATGTATGTATGTATGTATGTATGTATGTATGTATGTATGTATGTATGTATGTATGACTGAAGGTCCAGCTGCAATACGACTGTGACAGTGACTCCTATTCAGTGGCGATTCCAGTATCCGAAGAGTGTGACATACACTTCAGATTTACTGACCCCAAGCTCCTGTACACAGCCATGAAGAAACAAGAGATGGAGAACTCTCTTCAACACTGGAGCGACTTGATCCAACAAGGGAGACTACTTCGTCAGGCCATACCACACGCAGACATGTCGTGCTCCAATGAACACCTGAAAAACGGTTTCATCACCGACCACCTGACACGTTTTGTGGTGAAAGGTCGCCTCCAACTACTGGAGACCAACGCAGTCAATCAGACCTATTACCCTGAGTCATACCCGCGGGAGTGCTCCCTGTGTGGCTTCCATACAGACACGAACTCACATGCGCTGAATGGATGCAAACGACTGCGCGGGCTCTACACTGAGCGGCACGACCGCTGTGTTGACCTCGTGCTTCAAGCACTGTCGAGGTCGGTGCTCACAGAGTTCTGCGAGGTATTCCAGAACCAGAGAGTATGTCTGGATGGAAGGGTTCTTGACGCAGGCAAGCCTGATCTGTGTTTTGTCGACCACAGCAGGTCAGTCGCTTTCATCATCGAATTATCCAATCCCTTCGATGCGTTCATCGATGCCTGCTACCAACACAAGTTCCGGAAGTACATGCCGCTCTACCTGCAGCTGGACGAGGCAGGTTTCTCCACCAAGGTTGTAGTGCTTGTTGTCGGCTCCCTTGGTACTGTACACCGTCGAGTGGTCTCAGGTCTGACACTGCTAGGGCTATCAAAGCGTATCAGCAAAAGCCTCGCCAAATACATCAGTGTATCTGTTATGATAGGGTCGCGTAGGGCTTGGGCACGTAGAGGACATCTGATGAGCCGAATCAAACAATGACAGTGTTCCACGTAGCACCGATCCAGTAATCTCTACACCAGAAATGCAATCCGTCCAAATCTTTAACTCCCATTGCAGACACGCCAACAGAGTTAGCGATTGGCT
>JAWQFJ010016410.1:85000-92500 GCA_034096865.1 Theodoxus fluviatilis | reverse complement strand
CTATTCCAACAGTAATTAACAGCTCCCCACAACATCCAGATGGGGCAGCGAGGTGGTTCATGTGTCTTCAGCCAGACCAGAGATAAAGAACAGTGTCATGACTGTTTGGGGTCAAAGCCACGGAGACTGGTACAGTGCGGCTACACCAGAGGCCAAGATTAGCTGGTTAGATCCTGGCTTCAACAATTCCACTTACAGACTGTGGACAATCGGGCAAATATGCCGGCAGGATAAGTCTGTGCTCTAGTATGAAGGGCCACTCTGTCTTTAAGCCAGACATGGCTCGCACCATGTCGACGTCTGCCTTTTCATGCTCTGTTCATGCGCCATGGAGGACGTCGTGTGTCCTGGATGTCGAGAAAGGAAGCAATCGACTCTGGAAGCCAATGAAAAGATTTTCTGGACGCGTAATCAAGTGATCGCGTTTATGCATGCACGTGTGCGTGCATGTGTCTGTGCACATGTGTATATGTGTGCGTGTGTGTGTGTGTGTGTGTGTGTGTGTGCGTGCGTGCGCGCTTGTATGTGTGTGTGTGTGTGTTTGTGCGTGTGTGTGTTTGAGTATTTATGTCCGTGCATGTGTGTATGAGTGTGAATGTCCTTCAGCATGTCCATCATTCAATCTGTCAATAAAGAATGGTGAAAGTATGAGAGTAATCAACCATTTGTCCGAGTATTTCTGCCTTCATTTTCCCATGCACATCCCTTTATTCCTTCATATCAAATTCGACGCCGTACACCATCTGCTAACTGCTTCTTTTCATAAGAAAGAGACACAAACCCCAGAATCCATTGACGCTCTACAATTTCCGGTGACGTTTGACGTAAATCACGACCTTGACCAAACAAGAGGGACTATGAATGACCAGTGGCGAGTGGCACAGACGAAGAGGAGAACTGCACATGGCTTTGATCCATCCTCGTGCAGAGCTCCACAAATCATCACAATCACCGGCCTCCATCCACCGTGGACTGCCCTGAGTGATGGGGGCGATACATCCCTAGAAGTCACCAGAGATGAAAGAACAAAACTGAGAGGCAAGCGGTTTGATCAGGGGGTCAGTATTTATTACCCCTATTCAAACCATATGGTCTCAGTTCTTGAATGTCTCAGACAACATTTATTTGGCACCAGAACCTAGCTGTTTTTGTGCAGACAACAGTTAGAAGTAGAAAAGACAAGATACGAAGAGTTACGTCGCCAATTTTGTCATCATGAAACACCGAGACTCATTCAACGCGCAGAGCCGATACCCTGCGCGGAAAAACTGGAAATGTTGGACGAAAGGCGGGGACTGAACTCGTGACCTTTCAATTTGCGCCCGATGTGCTCTACTAACTGAGCTATCACGATGCGTGTTATCTTCTCCTGCCTGCACTGCCTTGTATCAGCGGCTACTGTTTCGGCCTTACATGCCCGGATGATCCGAACTCCAGTTTTTAGTTTTGCTAGTCTATCCCAGCTGCCATAGGTCTTTCCCTAGTCACCAAGTCTATCATAAGAGTAATGGACATTGAAACCGTATACGATAATAAACGTGATCGAAAACAATGCATGGTTTTGAAATGAATGGAGAAGCTTGGGTCATCACTGTATGTATCGGTGAAATGTCAAGTGTCATTCAATTCAGAGACAATGAGACCAAAGACATACGAGTATTGAGATTGTAACGCACGGGCTGATTAAATTTTTGAACATGTACAGTTTGTGGTTACTCTTTGCAAAAAAAGGAAAAATTAAGCGCACCATTATGGAGAAGGAGACTGCAAACTTTGAAAAGCAGGACGAAGGGAATGTACGAGAGAGAGAGAGAGAGAGAGAGAGAGAGAGAGAGAGAGAGAGAGAGAAAGAGAGAGAGAGACAGAGAGAGAGACAGAGAGAGACAAAGAGAGAGAGACAGAGAGAGAGACACAGAGAGAGAACGAACGAAGTTTATTCAATAGGCTGACAGCCCATTTGAAATTGATGAAAAAATTGCGGGGGTGTCATCATGTACATCTCCAACTTTAATCATGAATGAATACCAGGATAGAAGTTGCACTGATACAGTGCATTATTAATTTCTATTCATGCACATGTACAACATTGTTCTCCTCTCTAAGTTTCAGGGCATAGTAAATAAACATGGCTACATCCCTTGTTGTCCGGAGGTTTGATCCCTTTAAAATCCAGCTAACGTGCCTCCTTAGATATGGATGTAAGTGGGGTGTGATATATATATTTCTCTTAGTGGACTATGAACTCAGCAGTCAAACAGAAAATGGCTTTCATCTTCCACCACGTTACAGGATGGACACGTAATGTTCTTCCTGTCTTTGTTGTTGTAGCACTGGTTGACCCTAAGATTCTTTATTCCTAACCGGAAACGAATAAAGGTATCCCGAAACTTTTTGATAGTGAAAGAACTTAGATATTCTTCCAAACCAATCATATCTGTAAATGTAGAATAGCATGAGAATCTTTCCCTACTATGATTGCATGCCTCCCAAGACTGACGGTAGCAATCCTGTAATCTCTGCCTAAGTTGTTTCAGGAAGCATTTCTCATTTCCCACTGCTCCGTTCATCCAAACATACATATAACCATGTTTGCATAAAGTATCTTTTACTAAACAGGGCCAGTTCTTACTGTCTGGAATACGCGCACGTAAAATCATCGTGTATGCTTGCTTGGGAAGCCTGGTTGGGGGCATTTGCATCAATTTTAGCCAGTATTTTATTACCTTAATGGTACTATTCAATACCATGGGGTATCTGCCCAGTTCACCATGCATAACATAACATGATTAGGTGTTCTGATGTATGAGCCCAAGAATTTCTTGCTTGCAAAGGCGTGTACCTTTTCAATTTCGTCTTGTCTTTGCAGGCTCCATATTTCTGCGCCACCAAGTAAGGAGGGATGTACCTGTGAATCAAATAGTCTAAAATATACTTTAGGGGTTAAGTTGTTCTTGTGAAGCAACCACATCATTTTTAGAATCTGCACCGCTTTGAGAGAGAGAGAGAGAGAGAGAGAGAGAGAGAGAGAGCGGCACACACACACGCGCACGTATGCATGCACTCACACACACACAGACGCACACACACACACACACACACACACACACACACACACACACACACACACACACACACACACACGAGACAAATAGAGGCAACAACTACATGTATAATATGAGGCTGTATTTCAAAGTTCATCGCCTCTACCTACACTCACCTCTACTCAATTCAACCTCCCTTTATCTCTCTCCTTTCACCCCTAGCACCTCCTTCTGACATGCATGTGCAGTAGTGTAATGCGTACACAATATATCCAAGCCAGTTCCAACGGTTATCATGCATCTCTAGTACCGCGTACTGTTTCACAGAGACGTCACGAGTTTTAGCTCCCGGCACGCGACCTCTTCTTATCTCCTGTCACGTGATAAAGGTCACTCCCGGGCCGGGGGTCTGGTGAAAAAATCCATCTGCGGTATCCTCCTTGTCTTTCTTGGTTGTTCTTGCTTTCCTTTCCAGCCCAGCTGCCCTACACATGGCTCTG
This sequence comes from Theodoxus fluviatilis, assembly GCA_034096865.1. Classification (NCBI taxonomy): domain Eukaryota; kingdom Metazoa; phylum Mollusca; class Gastropoda; order Cycloneritida; family Neritidae; genus Theodoxus; species Theodoxus fluviatilis. The sequence continues at coordinate 88,959 of JAWQFJ010016410.1, read as the reverse complement.
GTGTCGTCTTTGTGTTTCTGGTGCTGATGCTTCAGGCTTGCATACCAGTGAAGCTTCTCCTCTCCGTCCACCTTCCTTTGCCAGCAGCCCCTCCCCCCGCCATGTGTCTGTCCTAACTGCTCATGTGTAAAGGCCCCCCTCGACACTTCTTTGTTCAGTCCAGTTGTTTTTCTTTCCATGGCAAAGAGAGAGCTGACCCCAGTATTGCTAACACGTGAAGAACTCTGGTGTTTCGACATTTTGTAGTCACCTTCAGTTTCTTGGAGAGAGGAGGAAAAACAGAATACGCACCCTCGATATGCATGGCAATTTTACCTATTGGAAAACATATTGTTGTGGTTGAAATTGTGGGCGTGTTCCAGCTTGTAGCGTCATTCCGTATATTGTGGACAGGATTCACAGGAGTTAATAAAATCTTTGTTTTTCAAAAAGGGACCATGACAATATATGTAGATAAATCGTGGGCATTAGGCATTCTTTTTGTTCTAGTAGAAATATCGTAGCAAATTACCGTCTCGATCTAAATCTTAAAAGGGAGATTAACTTTTATCCAGAAACAAACACAAGACAGCAAGACTGGCAAATAAACACAACTTCTGTAAGTACTGACATCAACGACTTCATCAGCAACATGTCACCGCACACATACTTTTTCCAGGCAACATGAAAATAACATTTCATCCATCTCTTTCGTTCTTATGTGTGCACATTATTGTGCCAAACAAAACAAAAATACACTATTCTTGAAAACCTAGTGCAACATTTGTACTGAGGGATGGGGGCGCGAAAGGCAGAGGAGAAAATGGCCCGCAACAAGACTTCGGTAGACGGACCTCTCAGTCACGGCAGGCGTTCCTCCCGGCACGCATGACAACAAGCAGCTTCACTTTAAAGTTAAATCCGAAATCTAGTTTTTATATATAAAAAGTTTAAGAAAGTTTAAAACTGTGGCATGGAAATATTTCAGTCATGATACAAAAGCCTCTTCTGAAAGCTCCCTCTAGTGCATATGTTTCTCAGCAGTGGTGTGGTTTTCACACGGATTCTATTGAAGGAACTCATGACGTCTGTGAGGCTTTTCTTGCAAACAGCTTTGACAAAAAACGTTTTGGTTTGCGAACGCTAGTACTCGGTAGCAGGAGCCGGCACAAACTGTGCTATTTAAATACTCCCCTCTGTGCCCGAATTTCTCGCCCTCATTCACAGAGGGCGTTCCACAAACTACAAATTGCATTTCCCCCTTTTTCCTATTCTCTTACAAAAATAGCGGCGCTACGCCCCCACCCACAAAGCTGGAACCGTTTGCGGTAAGGCATGTGGAAACCTTGGGGCAAAGCAAGAACGACTGAGAGAGCTACAGGAAACTTCGGAGGTGGAGTCCGAGTGCACTTAAAGGGTCAAACCGTACAGCCACCATTGGAAACTATTCTAAATGACTGCAGGCGAGTTTATTTCGCTGCCTGGCTGGGTATCGCCCATTGAATGAATGCACGACATTTTGATTGTCTCGCCTGTCAAAGTACGTCATGTGTCAAACCGAATGTCAATGCCACACCAAATGATGTGTGAACACTTGACAACCAGTGCTGAACAGCTATCTTAGTAAATTGTTAACTCACTGCTTAAAGCTTCCCACTGTTTTTCTACAGCCTCCTTCGGAATGCAAACTGCTCAAAGCACAGCAAAATGAAGATACATCCTTCCGGACAAAAGCAAATGTATGAGCAGTAGCTTCTTAAAAAGCGCCCTGCTGTATTACTCGCCACGATCAAACATTACAGACCTTTTCATTGCAAATACGTCAGTTCCACATACGAGCTGAACCATATCTCTAAAACAAGTTATGCATAACCGATCTGTCGGCCAGATCGCAAACCGGTAAAATTGTGCGTTTGTGTATGACAATTCAGCTATTCTTTTCACTTTTGTGAATTGAAATATTTCTTTTCATTGTCTCTTTCATTGTCACACAACGAAAAACATGGTAGCGTTTTTCGAACCACCCCTGACAGAGCTTGTGCAGTTTCTCTGCTTCCTTCGACAGCTCAACGCAGGGCTTCCCGCAGCTCTCTGGTGTTCCTCCCCTGCCCCGGGCAGCTGGTTTCCGCAAACCTTTTTCTGTCACAGTTAGCCTGGATCAATTGCAGGGCGAAGAGGGAATTATTTCGGTGCCACTGCTCCCGTTTTCCATAACACTGCATCCTGCTACTGCTCTCCCTTTCTATTTCCCTCTTTCCCCCTCCCTTCCTCCTTTCCTTCCTTTTCCAGTGCATCTGTCCTGGGAGCTCATTATGTGTCGTGTTGATCCACTTTCACCAACTCTGCGGCCAGGTCTGACCGCTTTTCCGCAGATTCCGACCAATGGGAAGGTGGAGAACTGGGTCAACGCGGAAAGCTGCGCGGGCATTGATCGCGTCACGTCCGGAGTGTTCCCTCAACGTGCCCAGGCAAGGAAGTGGGTCCGGGGAATGTTTGCGAAGATGGGCTCCATGTTTACCCTCGCCTCTCACTATTGCTGCCTGCGGCCCTCATCAGGGAGCCAGTAGAATTGCCAGGCGCATCAGTCGCAACGTGGCGTCACAGAAGCCGACATCGCTTGCACAAGAGGCCGGCGACGACGACCCACTAACCCTGTGCCAGATCGTATTCAGCCCGACCAAGAATCGATCCCAGAATCCTTGGCTTTGTCAGACTTGATAGAGACAACAAACAAGGTACCCAAGATGCAGGCTTCATTCACCGAGGTGTTTGAAATGGCGTGGAAGTGGCCGGGAAAAGGACACGAGGGGCAACGTGAAGGCGAGGAGGAAAATATTGAGACCCAACATACGGGCCTCCTCATCGATGAAGGAGACAAAAGCTTTCCGGGAAACTGCTTAAGACGACCGGGATGGAGGCCATCGAGAGAGCTAAAGTGATAAGAGTTTCTCTTGCGGTCTACTTCCTGGAGGAGGAGTTGGGTAACCAAAGTAGGCTGGACACACAGGGCTTCTTGAAGAAAGGTCGTAAACAACCCGAGTGCAGTAGGACGAGGTCGAAGTATCGAACAAAAAATACTTCCAATGCGGAACTAAAGCAAAATGGGGTGTGCGGGGAGGGATATCCGAATGCAAGGCGATGCGGAACAGGGAAGAAGACAGTTACCAAACAGATAATAGGTAAGGGGTAGTAGGGTATTGAAAGTGAATAGAAGAATAATAATATGGGAGCAAGATAAAGGGAAGGAGGGGACTGGGGGATGGGGAGTGGGGATGCAAAATCGACATTTTCAATATTCATGTCGTAGTCTTCAGCAAGGGTAGAGGATGGATGAAACCAACTTTGTTCATTTTTCTACAAAGCCCGATGCTGCTCGTTGTCCAGAATCAGTGATGCGTTTTGCTCGATATTCCAGAATGGATGCAAATGTAAAGATAACACGAATTCCTTTCCCGCAGCAAATGTCAGCAACACCCGATATAGGAAAGTTTGATTAGGAAAGGAGTTTCGTCCGAGCAAATAAATGGAAAGTGCAAAACACGAATTCAAAGACGGCGAGTCCGCATATACGTAACAATAAACATGAAAAGATAACAGATAAATGAGGGACTTGACTGGAGAAAAAGATAAATACATCATTGTCAGAAAAGCAAGAAAAAGGAATGGAAATGGCAGAACTGATTACGTTGCAATTGCTTCGCGGCAGTTGATATATTTTTCAAATTAAAATGAAGCACTTCTGGAAAATGAAACAAGACACATCACAATGATATTTCCCAGATAAGAATTCAAATGTATTCTGATGTCATCTAGCTCCACTGCTCTCTCTCCCCCGGACAAATGTCAGAGGTGTAGAGCCACATTGCTGACAAAAAGATAGTCTGAAATAATCTTGTGGGTCTTTTTTCTTCGTCAAGTCTTCCGTTCCAAGACAGTCCTCATGAAATGGCAAAGGCATCTCGTGATTTGAACCAAAATAC
>JAWQFJ010016410.1:72500-77500 GCA_034096865.1 Theodoxus fluviatilis | reverse complement strand
AAGTTGCTTTAATAAGGCTTTGCCAGAGGTGTGGAGCCCGAATTATCTTGTTTTGGATGCTAGATATCCTTTGATGCCAAAAGCCCAATAGAGAGTTACATCAATGACAATTTTTCCACTGGAAATATATATCAAAGGACAATAACTAAGCCAAGTCAGCTTCCGACCCCATATATGACCAGGACGGCTGAGAAAAGGTGTTCAGTTAAGAGCAACATGATTTTCTACGCACAGGCAGCGAATTAGTAATGATCCTTGTGAAATCCTAAGGGATCACAGGAAGAAGAGTGTACTGGGCTTGAGATCAAACACACATAGACCCTGGGGCACCAACGTGAGTGTCATGGTTCCATGTCTTACTCACCAACTGAGTCATCACATGTCACACACCACACATGGCTGAGTCATCGTTAGTCATCGTCCTGCCAAAACGGTTCGGACGCTGCACCTGAACTGATGACGAACTAATTGACTGACCGATATTTGGCCAGTGGCACTCACACACGTTTCTCTTTCGATGGAGAAGGTGTGACGGGATCATGAGCAATGCAGCAGTCATCGATCGATACTGAGACTGGTACTCATTCTGCAAATCGGTCGAAAAGTCCTCGCAGAGCTCCGCGACGCAGAAGCAGCTATTTCTCGCCATTTTTGAGGAACCGGCTGATTCACTGTTGGTTGTTTACGCCTCAAGGTTACACTGGGTGACTACTTCGACAACTAACAGTCAGTCGTGCGACTTCTTACTCAGAGGTTACAGCTATTCTGTCCAGTGTCTAAATCTCCTTCAAGAGTAATGTGAGAGGAGAAGCAGTTCGACTAATGCTTTCTTGGAATAGCTGCAAAAATCAGCGAGTGATCTGTCGTTTTCTTGAAGATAGTTTGGGAGCTATGGTCTGCCCATGCTGTTGCAACATCCCATTGTCTTAGCAAAAATTATATTCTCCAGGATAAACAAGGGAGAACAAGTAATGCAAAGAATGTTAAGAAGAAAAATAGGAATAGTAATTCTGATTACACTATAAATGAAATCAGAACAAACAAAAGTTTCCTTAAAATAAAATCAAGCCGTGATTGTGAGAGAGAAAGAGGAATGCAAGGAAAGAGGGAGAGGGAGAAATTTAATACAGAACGAGAGGAATATGGTAATAGAGAGAGAATATTATAGACCGACAGTATCAATCTGCAATCAAGAGCACACACTCACACACACACACACACACACACACACACACACACACACACACACACACACGCACACGCACACAAACACACACACACACACACACACACAAACACAGAGAGAGAGAGAGAGAGAGAGAGAGAGAGAGAGAGAGAGAGAGAGAGAGAGAGAAATCCAATATTATCATTAACATCAGCATCATAATTTCCATCATCATCACTACAATGAAAACCTACAGAACACAAAAATGATATTTTCCCATAGATAATGGCAAGCAAAAACTATTTAAAGACGACAACATAAGTTTTAAATGATAGATTTAATGATAGTTTTTAATGGATAGATTTTATGTTTCGTGTTTTGTTTAACGCCTGCTATTTAATTAATTGTATTGTATTTAATTTTTCTTTTATTTCAACTGTACAGTGTGCGAGTGTTGGAAAGCTTTGTATGAGTGTGGACTTTTTCATTGTAAACGCCATGAGCTTGCCTATTAGGGAAGGTATATGCGTACAAATAGTCTGTATTATTATTATTATTATTAGTTAAGTAACCTTTTTTCCTTTCGTATTCAAAATCTACTAATGTAATAAATAGTGATTTTGATTTTATTAAAAACCTGTCGAAGCACTTAAACTAATGATGTTTCATATGTGAATCTGGGAGCATTTCATTTCGAGAGCAAACCAAGTTTTACGCCACATTCATTGCTTTCTCTTCAGGGGGACGAACCCAGTCGGGATGAATCTGAGCAAAACAAAACAAAAAAGGAGAATGCACTCCGCCTACGATCGTGTCGTTTACACCGACATCTGTCGACGTAGGCAACAGCTTGACGTATTCACACGTCACATGTCTGCAGTGGCTGTGACTGATCCCTTACTGTGACAGTTATCGTATCTGTCCGTTCTCGAGGCTTCCAGCAGAGGAGAGCCAATGACAGTGAAGGACTGACCTGTCTCCCTGTCACACGTTGCTACTGCTGGTGCGCCATCTGCTCCGAGCTGGAGACATCGCGAGGTTAAAGACCTCGGAAACAGCGGTCTCAATTTCTAGTTACAACCAATCACCCCCACGGGGTCTCTTCAGTGCACAGAAATCGCCATGCTGCCCCGCTCTTTGATTCAGACGCAGCTCCAGTGTGTACGAGGGGAGTTTTCTTTCACCCTGGTCCGTTCTTGTCTTCTGTTTTTTCAATCTGTTTCGTCCTGTTCACTCTTCCTTAGCCGCTCATGTTTGTTTGTCTGTATGTCTGTATGTGTCGGCGTGTTTTTGCAATCAATCTGTGTGTTAACATAATATGTGAGTGTGTATCTGGCTGCACCTTTGCGTATTTGTCTGTGTCTTTATCTCTACATGTGTGTCTGTCTTTATGTGTCTCCTGTGTGTGTGCGCGTCCGTGTATGTCTCTCTCTGTGCCTGTCTGTGTGTCTGCCTGTTTGTCTGTCTGTCTGTTCATTCCAATCCCTCCTCCTTATGCTCCTTTTCCTGCTCCCTTGCCTGCTCATCCTCCACAACTTCTTCTTCTTCTTCTTCTTCTTCTTCTTCTTCTTCTTCTTCTTCTTCTTCTTCTTCTTCTTCTTCTTCTTCTTCTTCTTCTTCTTCTTCTTCGAGTGGGCACACAAGCACAACCACGACACGGACATATCCACCACAGGAAGACATTGCAAATGAACAAGACACAGTAGAGGCGATAGAAAGGCATGCAAAGACGACAAGGCACTCTTCAACCCAAAAAGGGCAAGAAAAAGGGACGCGCCACAAGGAAAGCGCGGGAAGGGAAGAAACTGACGCTTAGAGAGCGCTGGGGCAGGCGGGGTCATGACTTTTGTGGAGACAGTAGTTCTGACCTCCAGTTCTAGAGAGGCGTTCATTGCCCTCGCTGTGGGAATTGGCGGGAAAGAGGGGAGACTAGTTCACCTCTGGGTTAGGCCTGCGTGATGGACTCTTTCACTCCCGAAAAGGTCAATCGGCCCTAAATGAGGGAAGCAGAGATGCGTGGGTGTGCGCATGGAGCGTGGCTCAGGCCAGTTCATGAATAAATAACAGTGGAATGTGTTTACAAAGCCATGTCCATGTGGCTATCGAAACATGCATAGACGGTTGTCACGCACGCTACCACAATGCAAGACGGAAACGCATCTTGAAGCAAACCTTTGGAGTGAAATATTCGATCTTACAGAAATACGACCCTATCTCATCTGAGTGCGCTTGTGCATGAACATGTTTTCATGAATGTGAAAATACACCAATAAAGCACAAGAAGGTAAACGTGCACTTGGTTTCATTTGAAGTCTCACATGGATAACTGATCCCTGTGATAATTGAAACACATGAATCCATGAATTATGAGAGAGAGAGAGAGAGAGAGAGAGAGAGAGAGAGAGAGAGGGGGGGGGAGGGAAAAAAGACAGTGAGGGAGTGAGGGAGAGAGAGAGAGGAGAGAGAGAGAGAGGGGGGGGGGAGGGAGGGAGGGAGAGGGAGGGAGAGAGAGAAAGGGAGACAGAGAGGGAAAGAAAGAGATATAGAAAATTAGAGAAAAAAAGAGATAGAGAGACAGAGAGAAAAAAAAGATAAACAAAGAGGGATTGTGAGAGAGAAAGAAAGTGATAGAGAGACAGAGAGAGAGAGAGAAAGAAAGAAGACAGAGAGAGAGAGAGAGAGAGAGAGAGAGAGAGAGAGAGAGAGAGAGATTATTATGTGAATAATAGGGTCCCACACAAAACTCGTAAACTTTCCAGGCCGTCATATCCGGGTCTTTGTCATCCCACTATTTGCATGAATCTTAATGCCGTGACCTTTAGAGAGCGACCTAATTACTTTCTGTAGTGATGAGTGCAGGGAGATTGTGTTTCCACAGCAACCTTTGGATTATTTTCTTGTCATAATGTGAAAATAATAGAAATAACGTGTAAAAGTCAAGAGAGAACCACCTTATTATGAACTTTATTGCTGCACCTACAAGAGACTATTGCCTGATTACTACTGATACTGACTATTCACAGATCAGATTAATGTTAGGAAAAAAAGGTACAGCCATTATTTCATAGCATCACCGCTGTTCATTGGTGTACAACTTTTAGGACAGCTAGACTTTGCTCTATCTAAAAGCCAACTTTACGACTGAAAACGCACAGTCTTAAACAGTCGAAAGCGATAACAATTGTCAATGTCTGTTGAAGTGTTTGGGTAAAGACTTTGTGAAGTGGCTCCATATTATAACAGCAGCAACAACAACAACAGCAACAACAATAGCAACAACAACAAAACAGTCGTCGTTTTGAAAATGTCAAAACATTTCAGTCAGCAGCGCTGAAATAACTCCAAGACCTTCAAAAGCCCTCTAATTCCCCTTGCGAGTATTCCAAGTGCATGTTGACGGTGTGCTAAAGCTTGCCTCGGGAGTAAGAACATCCCGTGAGGCGACTGAGGCTTTTTTGGCGGAAAATCTAGCAGTGCTTCTTGCCTGCCCGTCTCAGAGATGGTGGCAGGGGCATGAGAGGAACCACGAGGAAGGAGCCGTGAGGGGATGGGGTAGAGATGGAGATAGGGGGGTGGGGGAAGAAGAGGAGAGAAGAAGAAAGGATGGGGGGAGGGAATTAGGAGTGGGAGGGGTTGTGGGTTGAGTGGGAGGGGCTGTCAAATGCCTGACGGTAGTGAGGGGGCTGTGAGAGACCCCTAGGGCCCCCTGGTTGAGGGCGTCAACCCAGACAGAGCAGGGTCACGACACACATCCCAGCAAGGCTCAGCGCAGTTGTGACGTCACTCACTCTTCAGCACTGATTGGTTCCATCAGAAGACCCTGAAAGAGTAATAT
>JAWQFJ010016410.1:52500-62500 GCA_034096865.1 Theodoxus fluviatilis | reverse complement strand
CGGCAACCAGTGGCAGACTATTTCCAGAGCAGCGTTTGACGAAGCTGACATGGCAGTGGCCAATCAAACAGGCCAGAGACAAACGGTGGAAACAAGGGAAGCCCTCTGGGAAAAGAGATGTGGGAGTAATGCTGCCAGCAGAAGCGCTCTCGTCCAGAGTTTCCGTCCATCCATTGATCGTGTCAATTGTCAGGCGTGGGCTGTCCATTTTATTTCAGTAGTCGCGCTTATTCCATTCCATTTGCTGCCTCATTCGGCTATTTCGGGAACTTTCCTTTTTCTTGTTCACAATCAGGTCGGTTTCCATCCTCCGCCTCGTATTGCTGACCATTCTTATGACTAATTCTTGACAATCATGCAATGGAGCAAAGTTTCCTAAATCGGTCTTGTTGGTCAGGGCACTACGAAAATCCCCGCGAGGATTTTCAGAAGATACTCTCACACCTATTCTCGTCTACTGCGTCTCGGTTGGCAAACTGTGGTACTTTGCGGGTGGTGGGTGGTGGGTGAGGGAAGGAGGAAGCCACCTAATGACATGCATTTCTGAAACAAGACATCATACGATTTCTGTACACACGACCTCTATCAATCGGGGAAGATGAACATGGCTCTGAATTCACCACATCCGACGCAGACGCATTTCATGGCATCAAAAGGAAAGGACGATGGTCTAAGAGGATCTGGAGGATCTAAGCCCCAAACGGTCGTGAGTTGAACTCACAGCATGGCCAAAGTCAAATCCAGTAATGTCGAGGTATCTACAGCCAAATGTTCCTCACAGAGTAAGGAGGGTATAACAGTAGTGAAGCGGAGCTCTTTGAGGACAGTACAAAGACAGATGAGCCACCCTCTCACTCGTCGTAATGGACTGACGTTACAACAGCAGAAGAAGCAAGATCGGTGTCGGTCACGAACAGAAATATCTGGCCCTCTCAAGTTATGGGGAAATATGTGATTCAGAGGAAGGAAATGTTAATGAGGAATGACAGCTAGCTAAGTCATGAGCAGACTATGCACCAGTCTTGAGGGGCTGAAGAGAAACACTAAAGAAACTAAAGTATTGACTATGACTGTCAACGTCGTCTTCATACCTAGGGAAAATAGCCCATTATTCCAACAAGGAAAAGAGATTAAGGAATCACTGCCTCTGTTCTCTCTCCTTTCTTTCAGACATTCGGGCGTCGTGTCAGCCAAGCAGACAGAGGTCCAGACAGCGAGGTCGTCCTCTCCCTGGAGGCCGCTCCTTCCTCGCAGGCCGTGGTCTGTCGGGCCTCCTCCCTCTGCAGAAGAGAGTGGGCACTATTGCCCCCCCTCCCCCAGGAACCTTTCCCGACACACTGTTGGCATCCTGGTGTGGTCTTCTCCCATCTGTGACAGCCAGTCTGATAGACGGGGGAGGATTAGTCTCCACGGGGCCCCTCAGACGTCTGCATCCCTCTCCCTCTGTCTGGGACGAGGTCATAGAAGCCAAAATCCTCCATTCATCCTCCCCCTCCCCCCCCCTCCCCCCTCAACCCCATTTCCCACTACGGCTCTCCGATTTAAAACTTTTGTATGCAATACAGACACTACATGCCCTTTCAGAGTAATGCTTTTTTTTGTCTCCATGACCTCCAACGTTGATGCGATTTAGGTGGGTGTTTATCTGAAAGACTGCAGTGCAGACTTTTGCCTGTTGACTTCTTTCCTACCACCTTCTGTTTGTCTTCTAATACGTCCGGGAAGCCTCTGCATGTTGCCGTCAAAGGAATGTATAACTTTCTATCTGTGGTCTGTACCAGAATGTCATCATGTTCTACCATATTTTTCTGCTCTTTCTGGTCTGTGCTTTTGCTCTTTTTCCTATCCTACTTCCTGCTTTGGCGCTTTGCCTGTACCTATCACTCATCTAACTTCTGTACCGTCTATCGTTCCCGTCTTTTCTTCTCCTGAATCTTCTTGCGGGTTGGGGGTAAGAAGTGACCCACCAAGTCTCCCTACGAGATTCGTAGAATTCGAATGACTGCAGGTATCGAGACTTGACCTGCTTAAACTCTCACCAGCTCTGGTGAATTTCGTGATCAATTGTCTTACTTAGCTGACAAAAGATGATGGACTGTAAAACTTTAATTATTGATTTATTCATTCAGCATCCAGCCAGCCAGCCAGCCAGCCAGCCAGCCAGCCAACCAGCCAACCAGCCAGCCAGCCAGTCATACGTTCTTCTCCTGTTCCTTTTGGTCGTGTTGCTGATGGTCGTTGTTTTCTGTTTCACTGTTCCTGAGCATTTCCTCACTCTTGCTGTCCTTGCTCCTGCCCTTGCTCCGACTTCTCCATTTGCGTCACCTGCTGCTCCTAGTCCACCTTCTTTTACTCCTGCTGTTCATGTGGCTAGTTTTTGTCCCTGTTTTGCCTGGCTCCTACTTGCTTCCGGGCTGTGTATCCCTGTTGCTTGTGTTCCTACTTCCTACTGCTTACTACTGTTACAACTCCTACTACTCTTAATTCTTCTCACTGCTTACTGCTCCTCTCCTTCCATCTCTCACTTCTCTTGCTCCTGTCGAGGAGGCTCCTCCTTGTTGCTATAGCTTCTCTTGCGACAGTATTGTGGTTTGCCTTCTCCTCCACATCCTGCACTCATTCTTCGTCAATTTTCTTCTGTTCCTCTTGTTTCTTTTTCTCCTGTCTTTCCCTTATGCCCATCCTCTTCCTCCTTCGTCGCTTCCACTCTCTGCCTGCGGCTGACTTCATTTTTTGTGTGGAAACAGCGGTAGAAAAACTCGAGCAATTTCTCGTCTCCCAGCCAGGACTTCCATGTCCGGTAGCCGGCGGCGAGGAAGACTCTGATGGCAGAAAAAGGTTGGAGGGGGATGGCCACCCTGCGGAGGCAAAATGGGGAGCTAGTTGTCTGGGACCGGGGGCTCCACGCGTAGGTGCCCGTGGAAAATCGATACCTGGTGGAAAAACTTGTTTTCCTCTTCTGCGCGAACGTGCACGGCCTGCAGGGAAAGGGGTTGCTGTGGAGCAAGGAAGCCGTCCCCTTGTAGCTGGCCCCTTGTTGCTTGCTTTCCTTCTGCTGGATTCTGAAAGCCTAGCCATTGTAGTTAGCTCTCTCTACATCAGACCGTTGGTGAAAGCTCTGTTCATACCCGACTCTTAGTCGCCGGCCCCTAGCAGCTGATATGTAGTAGTAAGGTCCTTGTGATTAGCTCCTACTTGTTGGATTCTCCTTTAGCTAGTTCCTCGTAGCTAATTCCTATTAGCTGATCTTCCCTTGTGGCTGGCCTGTGTTGGCCAGTCTCTTGTAATTCACTCATTGTAGCTAGGTTCCAATGGCTGGTTAACACTGTAGCTGATTCCTTGCAGTTAACCCCCAATAGTTGCTCCCACCTGTAGCTTAGGTCTCACAGCTGATTCTGTCTCCGACCTTTAGTAGCTGATAGCAGCTGATGTAGTTGGACTCTAGTAGTTAGCTCCTGGTTGGTGGTTTCTATCTAGTAGCTCTCTTCTTTGTAGCAGACTTCCTCTACAGTTGGGCTCAAGAAGCTGACTTCAAATAGCTGGCGTTCTTGTGGCTTTTGCCATTGTAACTGACTCACTCTGTAGTTTTGCCCTGTGGAACTGAGCTTCTCAAGCTGCCTCCCTTATAACTAGGCCTCTTGTAAGTAGCTTCCTTGTAGATGGTCTCTGGCAGCTAGCTCCCTGGTGCCAACCTATAGTAGCCGACTTAGAAGCATTGACTCAGTGGTTAGTGTACCCGAGTGGCGACAGGCACCTAGGAGCAATTCTGGGCTGTGACAACTGCTTGCCATGCACATAATTAGGCACTGCTCTTGTAGCGACCATGGGTGAAAGTCTCCAAAGAAGAAATAAAATTCACTCTGTGCATATGGCAATTACAGTATTATCATTATCATTTTTGCGTCGCTCATTTCTTCATGGCAAGATCTTTAAAATGGTGGACCTGTCTTAGCCTTAGCCCACTGGCATGTTCCCTCCCGAATGGTTCCCAAGAAACTGGTCCCCTGTAGCTGGGCTCTGATTACCCAACTTTGTGTCAGCAACCCCGATGGGTGCAACTGCTGGAAAATTGCTTCGGTGATAAGAAGTTGATTTGTGCGTCTGACCGAATAAAGTATGTGAGACTTGGTTCCTGTAATACCTGAGTCAAATAACGCAAGACTTGGTTTCGACTCACCAACGTTACGTTACATTGGTCTCTCATAACGTCGTTGTTGAAGACTAGCTCGACTGGGCCTCGTCCAGGGGCACGAGAGAGCTGAGGGCGTTCTCGCACGTGGCAAGTTTTCAGTCAGGTTTCCACTGCCATTGCTAAGATGGCGGTCGCAAGTCGCAGAAATAGTTTGCCGACTAATTAGCAATGCTCTATATTATTTGCATGGAAAGTTTCCGCAGTCAGTCAGATGGGTTCTTGCTTGTGACGTACAGTTGTTTACATCGAAACATAATGACAGTTAATAAATGCACTGATGGCCATACAACGCATGTAACTGAACGGTGCCATTCATACCCATCCATATGGGACACGCAAAACCCACCGCACGTTGACCGGAGCAAGGCCAGATAGCATATTCTGGTCATTTTTAGATGTATGGACTTGACAGATAAACAAACTTTGAACGTTTTTAATGTGAATCGAGTATGTCGTCTGCTGTCGTGCAGTCATCCTTAGATTTGCCAAAATAATAAGGAAAATGCGAGTTGCGAAATTAAACGAGCGAGATGAAAAGCTAGCCGGAGATGAGGAACCTTCCTCCTGTTCATTCAAGAAATCTCACCAAGTGTGAGCACCGAATAAGAGATCCCTGAGAATTTGAGTCTGATTCCAAGACGAAACGTGATCAGTTCCAATTGATAAAGGCCGCCTCGAAAGGAAAATTAAGAGGTTACAACAACGTCTGCAATATAAGATACCACTTCTTCCCTACTTGAGTCTGTTTCTGCCCATCCCCTACAGGGTTTCGTCTTAGTGTTACTAACTTCTCTATATCTCCACCACACATCCATTTGTTTCTTTGTTATATTATGCCTTCTCTTCCTTAACACATATCCTCCCGATCCACAAAAGAACATTTGCAATGTCGGAACTGCATCAGTATAGTGACGAATGGAATTGCGCCATTCAGCTCGACAAGAGCAGGACGCCTGGGCTCCAAAAGAGCAAATCTCATCTAAAGGCAATACAGGACTATCAATGTCTCGGCACGTCCACAGGAAAACGCGCCAATCTGCCGAGAGCTTCGTGCTGGCGTGACGCATGCCGAGCGAAAATGAGAGTGCAGGTGGCATTAGGCGCAAGACGTCGACATTTCTCAGCAATGCAGTGCCCAGATGCCTGATACATCTTCTAAGGCAACGGAGCTGCGGCGTGGAAATTAAAATGACGCGGGAGAACATTGGAAAGTTTTTCATTATCTCGCCGCTTGAATCACACGACAAGAACAGAAGAGACAAACGATCACGGAAACAAAGATGGCCGCCAAGTCAGGTCTGGAGGCAACGTTGCCATGGCCACCAAAACGTGCTAGGCAGCACGTCCACATCACGTGACCACACTCTCTTTCTGCGTAAAGAATGACGGAGGCGACGCGAAGAACTTCCCGGCATTGTGGAAGCTGAAGACAGCACGCAGAGAAAAAGGTGATGTCAAACAACTTTCGCCCTTCCGACCAGATCTCCAGTTACTGCCACACTGTCTTTGTTGTTTCTATATCAGTAACGCGTCCATCAGACTCGTGAGGGAAGGAGAAGAAGAAAGAAGCGGGAGAAGGGAGCGACGGACAAGGAGGAAGAGGACAAGGAGGAAGAGGACAAGGAGGAAGAGGACAAGGAGGCCAAGGACGAAAAGAACGAGAAGCAAAAGTTCGCCGACAAAGACAGAGGAGAAGGAGACAGAGGAGAAAGAGGAGGTCCAAAAGAAGGAGAAGGAGGAGGAGAAGGAGGAGGAGGAGGAGGAGGAGGAGGAGGAGGAGGAGGAGGAGGAGGAGGAGGAGGAGGAGGAGAAGGAGGAGTGGAAGGAGGAGTGGAAGGAGGAGGGGGAGGAGGAGGGGGAGGAGGAGGAGGAGGAGGAGGAGGAGGAGGAGGAGGAGGAGGAGGAGGAGGAGGAGGAGGAGGAGGAAGAGGAGGAGGAGGAGGAGGAGGAGGAGGAGGAGGAGGAGGAGGAGGAGGAGGAGGAGGAGGAGGTGGAAGGAGGAGGGGGAGGAGGAGTGGAAGGAGGAGGAGGAGGAGGAGGAGGAGGAGGAGGAGGAGGAGGAGGAGTGGGAGGAGGAGGGGGAGGAGGGAGAGGAGTGGGAGGAGGAGAAGGAGGAGGAGGAGGAGGAGGAGGAGGAGGAGGAGGAGGAGGAGGAGGAGGAGGAGGAGGAGGAGGAGGAGGAGGAGGAGGAGGAGGAGGAGGAGGAGGAGGAGGAGGAAGAGGAAGAGGAAGAGGAGAGAGGAGGAGGAGGAAGAAGAAGAAGAAGAAGAAGAAGAAGAAGAAGAAGAAGAAGAAGAAGAAGAAGAAAGAACCAGAAGCAGTAGGAACAGATGCAGGAGCAGGAGCAGGAGTACGAGAAGGAAAAGCATTAACCCGAGAAGATGAGTAGCACGACAATGTTTGCAAGGCAAAATGATAACAGCCTATTCAACCGCACGGGTATGTCGGATTTCAGAGACGGCGTTTGACGTAAAAATGTTATGCAATCAAATCAAGGAAACTCCAGGCCTTGCCAGAAACAAGAATTGGGCATGACCTGCAGAAATAGAGGTGAAATCGAAAGCTAATGGTGCTGGGTGCAACATAATTCGATCGATCACGACAGCAGGATGAACTTCATTGCACGCTTGCGGGCACCACTGAATGTCACATCGAGTCTTTGTCCTTGAAATCTGCATCTTGTTATTAAATCGAATGCTCCACGAGCTTTCTGACTCCTCCACTAGGAATATTTCCACTGCAAAGCCGAGGAACTTTCCAGAACTCTTCTCACATCAGACATGATAACACCCCCAGACTGTGTCGCCTCCATCCAGACCGACATCGCGTGACGCGGCATTCTCCATGCCTTCCAGTCAACAATGAAGAGTGCGGATGACGAGGATTGAAAAAGTCAGGACAAGCTCGGGGAGTTGTGACGTGAGCAGTCATCTTGGATGCCTCCGGAAAAGGTCGCAGGTGAGTGGATCTCTGCTACCAAGGCCGCTGACCGACTTGTCTGCTTCCTGGGGCTGAAGATCCCTCCCCCTGTGGTGCGCCGAGGGTTGCAAGGATGCTGCTGAGGAATTCGGGTCAATGGGAGTTGGATAGACCACGGTGCTCCTGAAACCTCCACGCTGGTGGCCTTGTTTGCGGTGTAAATGCGTTTGTATGGTAATAAACGTTTCTTTTGGAGCCATTACATCGAGAATAGCATCACGATCTCTTGCAGCATCCTTGGCGATGACACCTCGAAGAAATGAGCCATCCATTAACAAACAAAAACAAAAACCGCTCAAGCAAGGAGGAAAACGTGTCGCACGGCCGTCCAGCAGTGTAGCGTGGAAAATAGTAACCCGTGGAAAACAGTGACGGAAGTCATCGCAGAGTTATCTGCGAGGGACGTGCTTTATGCAATTTACCGCTCCTGCACCTGTTCTTCGCATGGAATATATTCCGACAAACGACGCATTAGTTGCTTTACGAGGTTTTGGTGCATTTGTGTAGTTTAACACATGATGTAGCGTTCAAAAAAGTTTTTCCCCGTGTAAAGCCGTCTCCCCTGACGGAAATAATATGGGAGTCACCTCCCTGTAGTCTGTTTGTAGTCTGGTTTTATAAAACGCGACCGTTGACTGACTTGGCACGCCCGGGGAGTTATGCTAAGATCCGGCCGCGTAAATATATCTGCGTTTTGTGACAAACGTCTTGCTCGGCGGTACTGTACTCCATGCACCTTAACGGTGCGCGTGATTCGGGTGTAATCTTAAGCTAAACGACGTTCCGAATGTTTCCGACTTAGACCATTTCAGCAGCGCCAATAAACGTCGTTTAGCTTAAGATTACACCCGAATCACGCGCACCGTTAAGGTGCATGGAGTACAGTACCGCCGAGCAAGACGTTTGTCACAAAACGCAGATATATTTACGCGGCCGGATCTTAGCATAACTCCCCGGGCGTGCCAAGTCAGTCAGGCGGAGTGGCGGGTGCCGTCTCTTTTTAGAGTTGAATTTTCAGAAAATCCCTCGCAGATAACTCTGCGATGACTTCCGTCACTGTTTTCCACGGGTTACTATTTTCCACGCTACAAGCAGGCGCTGAATCGTGCTGTTTAGTTCAAGCGAAACTATGTATCTCTACAGGAGGACACTGGTCACGTAGGCACCCCGCAGCGCGCCGGAACTGATTCGCGGCCTCTTTGTTCTCTGTATTTTCGCTTGGGAATCATTCTCGTTTATTTACACTGCTGCAGTTTCCCGAAAGCTCATATTGAATGTATTTGGTGTACACCTTTTAAGAGACATGCGGCTGCATTTCATATTACGGATACTTTCTTCTTTTCCCTGAAAACGGCCTTGAATGTCTGTGTGTGATTGTTGAAGCTGAACACTTCATGTAGTGTTGAACTACGCTCGCGATCGCTCGCGCTGTGTCTACATGCCAGTGGATATCTGTGCTTCGTTTGGACTAAACTAGAATTTCCACAACGTTCATTTGTTGGATACTTCTGGAGTACGTTTATTGACATCTTTGCAGCTGTATAGAGTATTCAGCTTATGATCGAGTACGTGTGCCCAACGCATCATGTTACAAGCGTCATAATGGAGAGAGACGAGAGAGAGAGAGAGAGAGAGAGGGAGACACAGAGAGAGAGAGAGAGAGAGAGAGAGAGAGAGAGATCGAGTGACAGAGAGAGAGAGAGAGAGAGTGACAGAGAGAGAGTGACAGAGAGAGAGTGACAGAGAGAGAGAGAGAGAGAGAGTGACAGAGAGAGAGTGACAGAGAGAGCTAGAGAGTGAAACAGAGAGTGAGAGAGAGAGAGTGAGAGAGAGAGAGAGAGAGAGAGAGAGAGAGAGAGAGAGAGAGGATCGACTGAGTGGAAACTTACCTGGCACAATATCACATGGAGTGCAAAGACTTCTCTCCTCGCCGTTGGGAAAAAGTATCTGTTTTTCCGGTAAGACAGATTGAGTGTATGAATGTTACTGTGTCTGTTGCTTGAAAAATATAAGTCATACAAACTGCATGCTCACGACCGTGTTTGTTCAGAGTTGGAGTAAATAGCCAGATGCCAGCCACGCTGTGAAACTATGCTGTGCTGAAGCCGGCCGTTGAAGACGGATTGCATACAATCCACAATTCGTAGTCTATACATGACGCCTATCATCGTAAAGAGGAATTTCTGCTCTTTTCTGCTGAAATAGTTTAATTCATGCAGCACAAAAGAGCACAGGAAGGTTGAACAAAAAACAGAAGTATTTTGAAAGCTAGCTTTCAGTGGGGGGATGAATGGCGTGAGGCTCCTCGCTGCAAATGTTTTGTTAAGATTGCCTGACCCACTTCTCACCCCCAGCATCGTGTAGCAGTGCGGCCCAACTAAACAGCCCTCTAGGAACGGCCGTGGTCGAGTTATACATTGACTTGCATGAACGGACGAGAAACTCGGTAAGTCTCTAGAGGAAGAAGACGATGACTAAAAAAAGGCGACAACGCATGCCACTCCAGCACACAAGGCACTTTGAGACGGTCATGCTTCTTTTGACTCGTTTCTTCAGTCCTGTGGACCTTTCCGATAGACGTTCCTCCCGTATAACGTGAAATAGGCATTTTTAAATGTGTGTGTGTGTGTGTGTGTGTGTGTGTGTGTGTGTGTGTCTGGCGTCTTCATTACGCCTTCCATTCTCGTATTATACATGTTCTCCAAATGCAACAATTCTTCTGTTGCAAGCGAACACCATTAATCCATCTCCTCTATGGGGCGACATCTCGTGCCTATCGCAATTACGTGTAACTCGGTTAAGGACGAGTCTCGCGGTTGTTGGCCAGAA
>JAWQFJ010016410.1:10000-47500 GCA_034096865.1 Theodoxus fluviatilis | reverse complement strand
CGTTCATTCATTCTGAATAGGAAGAGACGAGCCCTCCACGTGATCATTGAGACCGTCCTATGTTAGTTAATTCACGTATTCCAGACATTGAGAGTCGGTCTTGTATGGGGAAAATTATTGTGTAATTCTGGATATGCTTATGTTTGGCTGAATGGAGGGGTAGGGAATGCTATTTTTGTTTAACAACGTACAGGACTGTTACCATCAGTCATGGGTTGCACGTAACACATGCAGTGAAAAATATGTATGATACTTTACATTTAAGGATATATTTGGACGAAGATAATATTTTAGTATTCTCACCAGAAACAAGTTTAGAGACACATTCATTCGTTTTCGATTGGGAATAAATTATCTCCGAATCAACCAACACTGGCAACAGTACAGTCTCAACGAAAGGAGAAGTCTTACTTGCCCATTTTGTAATGGAGGATGAAAAACACTTTCTGTTGGATTGTGATTTTTTAAAATAGACATCTCAGGGAGAGATACGTTTCACCGGTTGTACATTCAACCTTATGTAGAGACTGTAGATGTCTTTAAAAAGGAACAAAAACTAAAACGACAAGAGACGTTGCAATATATGTCTTCTACGCTAGAACACTGCGAGAAGAACAAATTCTATTACTGCGTAAATATGTTATTACATGAAGGAAACTGTCAATAAGACACACACTCAGTGGCCACTGCATGTGGATGCAGAATATGGCATCATCTCTCTCTCTCTCTCTCTCTCTCTCTCTCTCTCTCTCTCTCTCTCTCTCTTTCTTTCTCTGACTGCGTGAGTAATAGCTTAAAACAAAGCGATGTACATAGCTACTGAAATTTATAAGGCATTCTTCTGAATATTTCGTATTGTGATTTATTCAAATGGGCAGTCGGCCTCCGAATTAAGTTCAATTCAGTTCAATTCAGTTCTCTCTCTTTCGACCTCTTTTTCTCTCTTTCTATCTCGTTCTCTCTCTCTCCCTCTCTCTATCTCTCTCTATCTCTCTTTATCTCTCTCTCTCTCTCTCTCTCTCTCTCTCCTCCCCCCTCTCTCTCTCCTCCCCCTCTCTCCCTCCTCCCCCCCTCTCTCCCTCCCTCTCTCTCTCTCATCCTCTCCCCACCCATCTCTCTCCCTCCCCCCCTCTCTCTCCCTTCCTCTGCGCGCACAACACATACATGTATATTCTCTGCATGTCACTCTATTTCAACATATATCAAAGCCAAGCAAACGACGACATTATGTCGTTTTGCACGTACATCGTTTGCCGTCATTTTCTTTTTTTGTTACTCAGATCAGAGTTTGATGGGCATTGTATTTCAACGCAATGACGATGTTAAATACATGTGTAGATTAAGGAGAGGGGCAATGGGATTTAAATAACGTATCAAGAAAAGCGTGGATAACAATGTATAACTAAGCAACCATCAAGAAAAAAAGAGCTAATTTCGTAAATTACCTTCATCAGCAACGATGATTGATCTTTTAAAAAAGGAAGATATCTTCAGAATCTTCTAAAGTTGTGTGGATATTCCAGTTTCATCAAATATTATAGATACAATTATGTTTTAAAATGATAGTATATCATCATCTGTCGTGAGCTTAACACCGTTTCGGAGTTAAAACGGATTTGAAATAAGAGAGCAAAGAATGTAATGAAAAAAATCTTAATCTTAATTCGGTACTTAAAACATTCTAATCATTGGAGATTTTATATTTGAATTGAGATTCGTACACGGAATGTGAGTACGTTGCAATCTATTGGAAAGCGTACGAGATATGGATTTTGGATAAGTAAAAAAGGATTTTTGCACTGCAGCATTTCGAACTGAGTTTGACAAAATATTGACTTTGATGAATTAGCATGAAGGGAGTCGTCATGGCTTGTTTTCAAAAGCTTTGCTCCTTGGAACTTTTGCTAAAATTTGGAGATGCCTAGGCCTACTTAACTGGTTGAAATATTCAATGACCAGTTTTTCTTCACACGTTGGCTGTACTCAGAGTCTCTCTGTTCTGTTGGATTCCAGACGAGCGAGATCAATTATATCTCCGTTAAAACTCGCACAAAATTCTGCCCACATCTGCAGCTCTTTTGCGACAAGATTTCTTCTCAAAGGAAAAAGCAATGGATTCCTTGTTTTCTTTCTTCTTCTTTTTCTTATGCTGCCTACCTGCAAAAAGAGCCGTGGCAGTTACATTTGGGAATCTTTGTTTCTAGAAGGTCAAGGCTTACACTGCACCGCCAGAGCGTTTGCATGAAACTTTGGCAAGACAAAGGGCCTTGACCGCATTTCCTGGCCGAGTTCCCAACAGTTTGAGGACGTGCAATTTTGGACGTGCTCTTGACAGTGGCATTCCTGTCTGATGCCCATCGGACTTGCCGAGCTGGAGGATGCGTCCATTCGCGTCTGGACAAGCTTGTTTTGGCGCCAAAACTGCTCCTTCCGTCCTCGCCTCCAGCTATTTTTATTGTCCATCCCCAACACGACGTGAAACAAATCACGTTTGCTTTGATCCTCCGCCGCAGTTGATGGTCGTGACGGACGCTAAGTTCAATAGCGGATTTCAACAAACAGTTCCATTGACATAGAAAACGTATTTTCTGTTGTTGGTGTTCTTCGTGACAATGCCGGGAAAGAATAAATAATTCTTGTGCGGTTTTTGTTGGCCGGAGCTGAACATAGGTAGGAAAAAATGGTTAAGTATTTCATGGTCTGCTTCAGTGTATTCTAAACTAAACATATGAAAACTAATAGAACAAAAGTAAAGTTCTGTCAGCTGATTCTCGCTTTCCATGGAAGTTGTAAAAATATGCAACTTTCTCCGTGACGTTCTGCCGCAGACAGAAGAACAGAACCAAGTGGGGATGGTAGGCGGGAGAAGAAGTAAGGCCAGCAAATTTTGTTTGGCACCGCTAGTTTTTGCTGCACTGACTGTTGGTGGCAGCGAGCATGACACAGTCCTGCCTGGAGGCTTTCTGCATTGATCGGGTCACGTCTTCCATGACCTGCTTGTTTACCACGAGTCCTTGCAAAGCGTGGACGGCATCGACTCCAACTCCTGCTGCATTGTGGGTCTTAATACGGACTCCGTCAGACATATTTGGCATGATTCACTCTTTGAGGCGACTGTTTGCTTTTCGTTCCATGCCTCTGTAGCAAAGTTGTCCGCTGAATCTGCGCAGTTCAGCTGCGTTTCTGCCACTTGACCATCCATAATCGCGGCTTCATGACTATTCTTGATTTTTTTAAACTTTAGTTCTGTCCGTGTTAAAAACTCGGTGTTGTAGTCTTCCTTCTCCTCGTCCTCTTTCTTCTTATAACGATGTTCTTCTTTCTCCTCCTGGTTGTCTTCCTCCATCTCGCATTCTCCGTCCTTTCTTTGACGTCTTCCTCCTCCTCGTCCCCGTTCTGCTTGGCATCGCTTTCGACTTCATTGTCCTCGCTGACCACTCTCTTCTGGTCTTTTTACCTCCGCCAAGGAGGTTGCATTGTATTCTCGGTTCGTGTGTTTGTTAGTTATTGTGCTAAATAACTTGAAAAGTTTACAACGGATTCTGATTAAAGTTGGTGGAAGATTAGGATTTCCCCCGAGGAACATTCGTTAGATTTTGGGGGTTATTTGTTATGTAGTATGAGACTTGGAAGCATAAAGAACAATTGTATTGCGCATCACACGTAAAACTATTGATTAGGCCGGCGTGTGCGTTCCTCACTCAGGGATCGTTTTCAGCGACTAAAATGAAGTAAACTTCGTCGCATAAGGCTTGGCTCACAGACTATCCGGCCTGTTGTATACTGGTCATGTAAGAGAATGCGTGTCTTTCTTGGTGGAGGTTTGGGCTCTCAAAATACTCTCCAGCTTGTATTTTCCTTTTCTTTGTCATCATTCTTCTCCTGATCCATGTGCGCTTTCTTCTCTTGCTTTTCCCCCACCACGTCTACCACCCCCCCTTCCCCCCGTCCTCCTCGTTCCCCTCCTACTCTTCTTCGTCTTTCTCATCGTCCTCTTCCTGTACCTCTTCTTCCATCTCCTCGTTCTCTCCTCGCTCTTCCTCTGAATTCTCGTCTACCCCCTGCAGGTCCTGCTCCTTCTTCTAACCCCCTTACTTCTATTACCTTTCCCCATTCTCCCTGACAAAATCAAGATTCAGACACCAAGAAGGGATAAATGGTTTTGGTCTATCTACACCAAAAGCGTTGCTTAACGCTGTTCTGAAGAATCCCTGGCCGGTCCTTTCCGGAATGTTTCAGTCTCTTCATCTTGAAGGTCACCTCTAGCTTCTTCAGGGGGAAAAAAAGCTGCCTTCAGTTATGGAGAGCTGTCTCCGGTTGTCTGCCCTTGGTGGCAGCCTCTGCTGGAGGAATCGATGCCAGGTCATTGCATTTCTGCAGAGGTCACGTTAGAGAAGGTCACCAAGCCCAAGCTCACTGAATTTAGCCGCGCTTTCGTCGGCCGACTGTTGAAAAGTGGACCTTTCATTGTTAGAAGAGCTAAAGACACGTAAATGTGTGACTAGGTAAGTGAACATAGGGAGGGAGGGATTGATGGGTGGATGAGTGGGTGAGTGAGTGAGTGAGTTGAGTAAGTTGAGTGAGTTGAGTGAGTTGAGTGAGTTGAGTGAGTGAGTGAGTGAGTGAGTGAGTGAGTGAGTGAGTGAGGAACAAGTACATGTAATTAATTTAAAGAGTGAGCGAATGAATAAGGCAACCGACGCCTATCCGAGGCAGTTAGGCGGAGACGTGATGGGAGTGACAAAAGAATGAACAGACGGACGAAAAAGCGGACCACGGGCAGATAGACAAATAGACTGACATGCAATGGTTATGGAGATTTCATGTACTAATGTAGAGAAGTGTACCGTTACAATGCACCGTCTCATGTTGTGACGTTTATTGGTTGGTGTGTATATAAATAATCTTTCACCACTGACTATCATATACTACTATCCACAAGGTTTTCATACAAAACCCAGTCCCCATGTTTCTGCAACCATAAATAGCATAAAAAAGGGGAGAAACAACAACAAAAATAGACAACTGAGGAGTAAATTCAGTTTCAATAATAAGTTTAATCAATGATAACAATTAAAAGAAAAGCCCACCCCAAAAAGTGGCCACCCCAAAAACAACAACACACTCCGACCTCACACGTGCCCAAACGTAAACACTCACTCGCCCCAGTGGGCGGGGTTTTTACCGGCTTCTAGGAAGCGGCTCGGGCTCGGCCAATCACAGCAGCCGCTGAGGTTGACCTGGGCTCCGAGCCATAATTAGCATACAACGGCAGCGAGCTGCCTTGCTTGTGAATGAGTTCACTCTTACAGTGACTGAAAAAGGCGTCCTCCCTCCGTTAACACGATAACGGCAGAGAGAAGGGTGAAATGACAATCAGTACAACTCAATTCTCTAGACAAGAATTAGTTCAACATGCAGTGGTTCAAAAACTCCAATCGCACCGTCTTGCAGCAAGGTGGGGGATAGCGTCTTTCGATAGACCTTCTGCTCAGGCTTCCATGGATAGCGTCTCTATTAACTGTCCAGATTGGTTTGACTACCACTTACTGATAAGCACTTCAGCAACACTAGGATCACAGTTCATCAAGAGTTCAGCTGTCGACCTCGACGGGTAAAGATTTATAGAAAAGCCAATGCTTACCAAAGTCGTCTCTCTTCGCACAAGAAGACACACACATAAATCCGATTCAGCCAACCCTCTGCATCCTCAGTGGTGGGAGCGCATGAGGTTCCGACCCCAGGCCTCCTGGTCTCAGTAGCATCTCTGGTAATCCGAGTGAGAACAGTCCTCTCACTCCCTCCTCGTCAATAGGTAGCCCCAGGCACCCGGGTTCCTCCAGCAGGTGGTCCCCAGTAGGTCGAGTCACTCCGGCGACTCGAGGATTTCCCCAGCAGACGAACAGCAGATGTCAGGCGATGGCGGCGGCGACTCGGCCCAGGGATGGCCTGCCTACCCCAACCCATAGACAAAAGCTTTACTCACTAGACCCGTGACTACTCTGGCGAGTCACACTATTCGCACAACACGGTGCGTTACAAAAGAAAGCGAGGCAATGTACTACAGGCAGAGCGTCTATCAATCGACCTTGACCCCTCCTGACATTCCTGACCTCTACTCAGCGGTCATAGGCGCTAGCCTCCCGCAATCCACACGCCCAGCGTGTACGCGCGTCAGTCAACGCGTATAGGTGAGGACAAATTCTCTTACAGGGCACACTAGAGAATCATAGACTGCTCCGTAGCATCTATTAATTTTACATCTTGAGTCCTGACACAGCAACTTATGCTCAGCGACACAAAGTTCATACGTCCAACACCCCGTATCCTGTACTCATTTGCTTCCCAGAAGACAATACAGATACGATAGGAGGATAGCAACTACTACTGGTCCTCCCCAATTCCTATCACTCCCTTAGACGTGATAATCATGGAATTACTGACAAAGAACTAGCCCCTCAGGCCCTCCAAGCAATGACTGAACTAGTCAAAGAACAAGGAATCTGGAATCAAAGAATCTGGAAGAGAATAAAGGCATGTGTCACACACGGTAACCACAGTCGGCCTACATCGCACTCATCATTCATTCCGCGGCATGACCCAGAATCGAGAATGACGAGAAAACACACGCCCTACGTGGCGTTGTTTAGAGAACCCCATTTGATTTACCCTTTCCCGTTAATATTGAGTGGCGCAATCCCTTTTCCCATACTTTTCACAGAGCAACTCGATGGCGAAACAAGAGATAAGTTTTTCCCGCCCAACTCCCATTCAACGGTTCAACATCATGGCGATTCCCCCCTCTCCCAATTAATTCCAATAAATTTACAACCCAACCCACATACCTCATGCAGATTCTTGAACACGGTGGTCGTCACCCTCGCTGTAGTGCCCCCAGCGACTAGGTGTTAGCGCACGCATGAGGCGGCATGCCTCCAATACGTGCCTAAAGCGGAACGCGCTTACGACACACCTGCCCGCTCAAACAGCAAGCCATGAAGTGATTCTTGAAGGCGCCAAAACGCTTAGCGGCCAGCGTCCCCGATCCCATTAGCCAATGAAATCACTCGTAACCTCCAATCACGAGGTCATAGCACGCGAACAGACACGTGCGAGGACAAAGTCCACGGCCTCAATTCCGTGACCTTAGGAAAAGAACATTCGATCCACCCCCCTGTTCATGGTGAACACACCCTCCCACCTTCCAGGTGGGTAGTAACCGGCCGTGCCCTCTGACCCAAGTTACTAAAAATAACGCCTAGCGTCCGTCCTTAACATACCAGTCAAAGACAATTGAACAATTTAGGATTCTTTATTCTTTCCTTTCACTTCCCTTGCGCAATCTTGCGACAAGTCCTCCCCGCTAAGATGAGACTACGTCTCGACAGAATCACTCTCTGACTCACAGGCACGACTCAGATAGTCGGCACCCACGTTTTGACTTCCGGGTATCACTTTCACGGTGAAGTTGTAGAGTTGGAGCAACAAGCTCCACCTCATGAGTCTGCTATTTGCGACTTTGGCTGTCTGCAAATATCTCAAGGGTTTGTGGTCAGTCTCCAGGACAAATTCCCGTCCATACAGGAACGGTTGAAACTTGTGAGTGGCCCACACGATGGCCAAGCACTCACGTTCTATTGTCGAATATCTGCTTTCCGCACTCGACAGTTTCCGGCTTGCATAAGCCACGGGGTGAAGCACTCCCCCTTTGTCCTGTAATAACACGGCGCCTAACCCATAGTCAGACGCGTCCGTTCGCAGCGTGAACGGCGCGGACAGGTCCGGCAGCTGCAAGACGGGCTTGGCGACAAGTCGCGCCTTCAGTGCACGGAACGCGGTCTCGCATGCGGGTGTCCACTCCACTACATTGGGTGCACCCTTCTTGGTGAGGTTGGAAAGGGGGAGGGCGATTGCCGAAAAGTTGGGCATAAACTTTCTATAGTAGCCCGCCAACCCTAGGAAGGCCCGGACTTGCTTCTTCGTCCTCGGCACTGGTGCCCCCTCCACCTTCCTCACTTTGTCGTCCTCTGGTAGGACTTCCCCCTCCCGTACCACGTGACCTAGGAAACTCAATTCCGTGAAGCCGACGCAGCACTTGGTAGGACGGGCGGACAAGTTCGCTTGCCTGAGGCGTTTCAGAACGGCCTCCAAGGCTTCCAAATGTTCTGGCCAAGTCCTCGTCGCTATGAGAATGTCGTCCATGAAGTTGAACACATCACTTCTACCCAGCGGCTCTAGCAGCGCCCGCATCATGCGCGAGAAGACCGCAACAGCGTTTCTCAGGCCAAACGGCATGACGCGAAACTGGAACTGCCCCGCGGGTGTGGTGAAAGCTGTCATAGGACGCACGTCCTCATGGACAGGTATTTGCCAATATCCCTTTGACAAGTCTATCTTTGTGAAATATTTCGCGTGCCCTAGCTGCGCGAAAAGACCTTCTACATCTGGAAGTGGCTCAGCGTCAAACACTGTGACGTCATTCAGAGCACGGTAGTCCACACAAAAGCGGTACTGATCATCTTTCTTCCGAACTAAGACAACAGGAGCGTTGTACGGAGAGGCGGCTGGCTCGATCACTCCGAGTTCCAGCATTGCCTTGACTTCTTCTCTCACCGCCTCCACCTTGGCGTAAGGGAGGGGATACTGCTTGACGCGCACGGGCTTGGCTGACTCCACCGTCATGTCATAGGTGGCAAGGTCGGTCAGGAGAGGGAGGCCAGTCAGTACTGCCTCGTACTTCTCCGCTATGGCCAACACTTGTCCTCTCTGACTGTCGGTCAATTGAGGGCCGAGCACAACGTCGCGGGCAGATTCCTCCCCAGTCAAGCATGGCAGGGGTAGTTCACGGTCAGGCGGAGCCATCTGCCCATTCTCCTCGATCACCGCCACGGCGATCGCAGGAGTTGAGTCAGCTGACTCGCTCTCAGGTTGCCTCTCGCGATAAAGCTTCAGCAGGTTTGCGTGAAACAGGCGTTCACGTCCAAACATCTGAATGCGATAATCGGATTCTCCTTTTCTTTCTAAGACATCGAATGGGCCTTGCCAGCATAGCTGGAGCTTGTTGTGTCTTTGAGGCAACAGTAACAGGACCTTTTCGCCGGGGCGAAACAGGCGTGAGACTGCCTTGCGGTCAAACACTGCCGCGTGCCTCTGAGTAGCGACCGACAACTTCTCCCTCGCTAGCTTGCACGTTTCCTCAATACGATTTCTGAGGTCGACCACGTATTCTGACGTAGTTCGCACCTCTTCAGTCGTCCCCTCCTCAGTCCACAGACTTCGGAGCACGGACATGGGTCCTCGGACAGTTCGCCCATAGAGCAACTCAAATGGGGAAAAGCCTAGACTTTCTTGGGGAACCTCGCGGTAGGCGAAGAGAAGGGCTGGGATGTAGCGGTCCCATTGCTTGGGCTTTTCCTGTGTTAGTTTCCGAAGCATTGTTTTCAAAGTCCCGTTGTACCTCTCCACCAACCCGTTCCCTTGAGCGTGATAGGGAGTCGTTGCCAAGCCCTTGATGGCTAGCAGACGCTCGACCTCCCTCATCACTTCGCTCATAAATTGCGTACCTCTATCAGTGAGGATTTCGGACGGTATCCCCACCCTCGCCCACACCTGCCACATGGCCTCAGCCACTGTGACCGCATCGATCGTCTTGAGTGGTATGGCCTCTGGGTAGCGGGTGGCATAATCTACCAACACCAGAATGTACCGATTCCCTGCGTCTGATGCAGGCGAAATAGGACCAACCAGATCGATGGCTACTCGTTCGAAAGGTGTGTCGATGAGCGGCATACGTCCCACGGGGACTTTTCGAGGTTTGGGAGAAACTCTCTGGCATTGATCGCACGACGAGACGAATCTGCGAGTGTCAGGACACATGCCTGGCCAGAAGAATTGCTTCCAGACGCGCTCCTGGGTGCGCTGGACTCCCATGTGTCCCGCCATCGGTGGTTCATGGGCCAGTTTCAGGACACCCTGCCTCAGCTGGCGAGGGACAACAACTTGGGTGTACGTGACACCTTTACTCCTGAACTCCCTGTAGAGGATTCCTTTCTTCCACGAGAAGGATATCTCTCCTGAATTTTTCGTGAACCACACTTTCTTCTCTTCCGCGGCTTCACGGCAGCGCCTAAGTGATGGGTCTCCCTGCTGCAGTTCACGCAGCCTCTCGGGAGTTACTTCCCCTAACCCTGCCGGTACCACTCGCAGCTGCGATGGTTTCTTTCCTCTCTCGGCAGATGCTTGCGCGCGCGTGATCGCGGACACAGTCTTTGGTAAAGCATATACTGGAAGAATGCTCTGATCGCCCAGCCGGGCGTGATTTCCCACAATGAAATCAGCTACTGGTGACTGCATCACCACAGCTTCTACCTTTCCAACAAAGAAAGGGCAGTCTACACTGACAGCGGCTACTGGGTACTTGCGCTTCACGTGAGACTCAGCCATGCATACCTCCAACTTTTGACCGGTATACTGGCCTGGTGAGACGAGGGAGCGTCTCACCACACACACTTGTGACCCGGTGTCCCGCAATCCCTGTACGGCGACACCATCTATCACTACAAGGCATCTGGGATCATAGCCCTGGCGGCTACACGGCGAACACAGTGTTGGGACGGAGATAGGCGGCGGAGCTTGCGATGGCTCGCGCGAAACTGCCCCTGCAGATTTCGCTCCCTGAGTGCAATCCCTGGCGAAATGCTTTTGCGACCCGCAGTTGTAACAACCCTGGTTACCTTTTGCTCCCCTGGCTCCCTTGAGACTCCCCTGGAATTTCCCTTTCATAGGACCCTTCCCCCCGGGGTTCCCTCCCTTGAACTTGTTCCCATTTCCATTCCCTGATTTCCCACCTTGTGTTTTCCCAGACTGAGAAAAATGCTTACGGCCCTCCCCGTGAGCTTCGGAGTAGATCTCCGCAGACTTGACTGCTTCATCTAACGTTTGAGGTCTTTTCTCCCTTACATAGGCTGACATATCTGGAGACAGAGCTTGCAAGAATTGCTCTAAGAGAAGTAGGTGTCTCAACTCCCCGATTTCGGATAACTCATGCCACTTGGCTAAGTTTTCAGCGACCCGCGCCCCAAACTGAGTGTAGGTTTCATTCTCCCTCCTTCTACACCCCCGGAACCGCTGCCTGTATGTTTCAGCCGTCAGCTGATACCGTCTCAACAGCGCAGCTTTCAGTCCCTGATAGTTTTCCGCGGTCCCATCATCGAGCGAGTTATATAACTCCGCGGCCTTTCCGGTCAGGCAGGTCGAAACGCGAACAGCCCAGGTGCTTTCCTCCCACTTCTTGAGAGTCGCTATACGTTCGAACCTTTTTAACCACGAAGCTATCTCTTCTCTGGCTTCGTCGAACAGAGGAATGGACGCTCGGAACGACCGATCCCCCTGATCGTCATCCGCTCCCTCATTCACGCTTGGATGCACACGCTCATTCTGAACTCTACGCTCAGATTCCTGGATCATGAGTTGCTTCCTAAGCTCGTGTTCCTCTCGTTCTCGGACAAGCCTTTCATGCTCTCTCTTTCGCTTCTCTTCCATTTCTTCTTGCTCCCTCTTGAACCTCTCTTGCTCTCGTTCAAGTTCTTCCTTCTCTCTCTCGAGCTTCCTGATTCTTTCATCCTCTAATTCCTGTTGCTCTCTCTCGAGTCTTTCTTTCTCTCTCTTCTTCTCATCTCGGGATTTCTCTCGTTCTCTCTTTCGTCTCTCTTCCATCTCTTTCAGTTCTCCTTCGAGCTTCAATCTCTCCATCTCTAGCTTCGCTGACTCAGCTTCCTCTCTGGTCATCCGCTCAGCTACGAATTCTGGTATCATAGAAGTCTCGACTCCCAACTCTATAGCGAAAGCGCGCCACCGCGCTATCCTATCGCTCCTAGATTCAACGTTGGGTTCCATGGCGGTGCTTTCCCTAGCCGGCCGCCTTGCGCGCAATTCCATATGAGAAACTAGAAACACAATTGCTCTCTCTCCTACAAGATGAGACGCCCCTGGAAAATTGGTCCAACTTACCAACAGGCTGTTGGCACAGTATATAAAGAGTTACTCTGACAGTCCAGCCGGTACTGCCCTACTTTAAGGTCTGATGCCCAACCCCTTCCAGGAATGAAGTTTCCCCCCAATTCGCGCAAAGGTACAAATGAGAACCTGAAACTACAAAATTATAGTACAACACCACTGTAACTATAATTGAAGAGATACTACTCAACAGAGCAACAAGTGAGCAACAAATTTCAACGAGGCAAAGACATCAGGCAGAGCAAGTCATCCTGAAATGCATGAGCAAGCAACAACAAATTCAAAATAACTCCTCAGTGTCTAGGTTGCAGAGACATGGCAACTCGACAAAACTGATAATTAATTCTCTAATTAATTAGAAGCCATCCTGGCAGGGCTCGCCACTTGTGACGTTTATTGGTTGGTGTGTATATAAATAATCTTTCACCACTGACTATCATATACTACTATCCACAAGGTTTTCATACAAAACCCAGTCCCCATGTTTCTGCAACCATAAATAGCATAAAAAAGGGGAGAAACAACAACAAAAATAGACAACTGAGGAGTAAATTCAGTTTCAATAATAAGTTTAATCAATGATAACAATTAAAAGAAAAGCCCACCCCAAAAAGTGGCCACCCCAAAAACAACAACACACTCCGACCTCACACGTGCCCAAACGTAAACACTCACTCGCCCCAGTGGGCGGGGTTTTTACCGGCTTCTAGGAAGCGGCTCGGGCTCGGCCAATCACAGCAGCCGCTGAGGTTGACCTGGGCTCCGAGCCATAATTAGCATACAACGGCAGCGAGCTGCCTTGCTTGTGAATGAGTTCACTCTTACAGTGACTGAAAAAGGCGTCCTCCCTCCGTTAACACGATAACGGCAGAGAGAAGGGTGAAATGACAATCAGTACAACTCAATTCTCTAGACAAGAATTAGTTCAACATGCAGTGGTTCAAAAACTCCAATCGCACCGTCTTGCAGCAAGGTGGGGGATAGCGTCTTTCGATAGACCTTCTGCTCAGGCTTCCATGGATAGCGTCTCTATTAACTGTCCAGATTGGTTTGACTACCACTTACTGATAAGCACTTCAGCAACACTAGGATCACAGTTCATCAAGAGTTCAGCTGTCGACCTCGACGGGTAAAGATTTATAGAAAAGCCAATGCTTACCAAAGTCGTCTCTCTTCGCACAAGAAGACACACACATAAATCCGATTCAGCCAACCCTCTGTATCCTCAGTGGTGGGAGCGCATGAGGTTCCGACCCCAGGCCTCCTGGTCTCAGTAGCATCTCTGGTAATCCGAGTGAGACAGTCCTCTCACTCCCTCCCTCATCAGTAGGTGGCCCCAGGCACCCGGGTTCCTCCAGCAGGTGGTCCCCAGTAGGTCGAGTCACTCCAGCGACTCGAGGATTTCCCCAGCAGACGAACAGCAGATGTCAGGCGATGGCGGCGGCGACTCGGCCCAGGGATGGCCTGCCTACCCCAACCCATAGACAAAAGCTTTACTCACTAGACCCGTGACTACTCTGGCGAGTCACACTATTCGCACAACACGGTGCGTTACAAAAGAAAGCGAGGCAATGTACTACAGGCAGAGCGTCTATCAATCGACCTTGACCCCTCCTGACATTCCTGACCTCTACTCAGCGGTCATAGGCGCTAGCCTCCCGCAATCCACACGCCCAGCGTGTACGCGCGTCAGTCAACGCGTATAGGTGAGGACAAATTCTCTTACAGGGCACACTAGAGAATCATAGACTGCTCCGTAGCATCTATTAATTTTACATCTTGAGTCCTGACACAGCAACTTATGCTCAGCGACACAAAGTTCATACGTCCAACACCCCGTATCCTGTACTCATTTGCTTCCCAGAAGACAATACAGATACGATAGGAGGATAGCAACTACTACTGGTCCTCCCCAATTCCTATCACTCCCTTAGACGTGATAATCATGGAATTACTGACAAAGAACTAGCCCCTCAGGCCCTCCAAGCAATGACTGAACTAGTCAAAGAACAAGGAATCTGGAATCAAAGAATCTGGAAGAGAATAAAGGCATGTGTCACACACGGTAACCACAGTCGGCCTACATCGCACTCATCATTCATTCCGCGGCATGACCCAGAATCGAGAATGACGAAAAAACACGCCCCACGTGGCGTTATTTAGAGAACCCCATTTGTTTTACCCTTTCCCGTTAATATAGAGTGGTGCAATCCCTTTTCCCATACTTTTCACAGAGCAACTCGATGGCGAAACAAGAGATAAGTTTTCCCGCCCAACTCCCATTCAACGGTTCAACATCATGGCGATTCCCCCCTCTCCCAATTAATTCCAATAAATTTACAACCCAACCCACATACCTCATGCAGATTCTTGAACACGGTGGTCGTCACCCTCGCTGTAGTGCCCCCAGCGACTAGGTGTTAGCGCACGCATGAGGCGGCATGCCTCCAATACGTGCCTAAAGCGGAACGCGCTTACGACACACCTGCCCGCTCAAACAGCAAGCCATGAAGTGATTCTTGAAGGCGCCAAAACGCTTAGCGGCCAGCGTCCCCGATCCCATTAGCCAATGAAATCACTCGTAACCTCCAATCACGAGGTCATAGCACGCGAACAGACACGTGCGAGGACAAAGTCCACGGCCTCAATTCCGTGACCTTAGGAAAAGAACATTCGATCCACCCCCCTGTTCATGGTGAACACACCCTCCCACCTTCCAGGTGGGTAGTAACCGGCCGTGCCCTCTGACCCAAGTTACTAAAAATAACGCCTAGCGTCCGTCCTTAACATACCAGTCAAAGACAATTGAACAATTTAGGATTCTTTATTCTTTCCTTTCACTTCCCTTGCGCAATCTTGCGACACATGTGTATTTGCTCTCAAACGACATTCTGTAGTCACCGAGTTGTATCAGGTCATGTCAGATCATGACACATTGTACAGTGCTGCATCCTGTTCCACCTGTTTTGAATGACGCAACACCAATGCGTTTTATTGAAGACAATAAAGACGAGCTCGACATATTACGGAATGTAAGAGAGCAATTCTTCAGTTAAAAAACTGTCTTCATTTGCCATTTTTGGACAGTCTATACGTTTCTTTTCCTACAGAGATGAGGTAGACCCCTTTGAGAACGACAGTGCGACGGAAGAAGAAATTAAAAACAGATTGTTTGCAAACCATTGTAGACTCTCCACTCTCTAGTGACATCTAGGAAGAAGAGGTAATTGGCACCCAGAGCAAATTGAACTCGTTTCCTAAGAACAATGGATTCCCTGCAGACTTGCTTTGAAATGTCGTGCCAGTCAGACCAGGCAGCACGGAGGGGAATAGGAAGATCTAGTTCACTCTTTTGCGGACACTGTCCAGAAACGTTCATGAATTAGGGATTTGGTGAACCCAGTTTTTTCCGTTTCTTTTTCGGATGATAAACGAGCACATGTATGTTGAAAAAGTCATGTGAGGAACAAGTTTAAAAAGACTGCGTCAAACACTACAGTTGGAAATAATGCGTCAGTAGGGAAGATTATTGATCCGATATATTTAAGGTATTTACAGTGTTAAAGAAGCAAAATTACAAGCAGGTTGAACAAATGTATGTTAAATACAAATGCACTCTGAGAAATAAAATAAAATGTTCTGGCCATAATGGGCAGAAGAGACCAAAATGTTACAAACAAAATAAGGGGGCTTGCAAAGGGTACAATTCCAAACAAAAATATCTCAATTGAGTGCATTATGTAGGCGACTCTTTACAGAGCTGTGCATACTTTGTCTCATGGTAACGTGCATCTACAATTCGTGGGCTCTTCCAGACAGTTTTGCCTCGCATTTTTGTCCTGATAATTTCCACTCTTCGATATGGAATGTCTCCATATATGTACAACAATAGGCTGTTTAGTCCGTCCATCTGTCCGCCCTTCCTTCGTCCGTTAGTCAGTCTGTCTGTCTGAATGCAAATGTCTGTGCTTGTGCGTCTGTCTGCCTTCTTGTGCGTCCGTCTGATCGTCTATCTGTCCATCCGTTTGTGTGTCTGTCTCTCACTGCCCCCCCCCCCCCCCCCTCTTACACCCCCACTTTCTCTCTCCCCCAATATTTCTTTCTGTGTGTATGGTCGTCTGCCCGCCTGTCTGTCTGACAGCTCATTTGCCTATTTCTCCTGACTTATACCCTGTAGTTAGGGGGTGAATATCCCCATGCTGTCTACCTACACGATTTGCGAGAGGCTCATAACTGGGAACTGGCTTGATGTGCTCATTTGCCAACCAATACACGTGCTTTGGCTTGTCTATAGTCTGACACGGCTTATAAAGCCTGATGAACCATAACATCTTGACCATTCGTCTGTCTATCCATCTATTCGTCCACCAGTCAGTTTATCCATCCATATATATATAGATTAAACACTCAATCCATCATTTTATCAATCCGTCTATCCATTCATCAATGCGTCAATTTCGGACTCATTTAAACACACCCAAAACTAACACAAGCTGCTTCTAAGAGTAGAACCTGACTTTCTGTCTCTGCTGCTGCCGGAAGTTGACGTCTTGCACCAAAAGCAACAGCGCTGTACAAAGCTTTCACTGTTTCAGTGCAAGAGTTCTCACAAAAGTGCCAAGAATGAGCGGGACACGTAGACTCACTCTAGGTCAGTTGACCTTGGTCAATACTGGACGAATGCGAGATCCCGAGTCCTCGTTTACTGGAGGCTACAGGAAGATTTCTTTTGGATGCCAAGTAAACTCAGAAGCGTCCAACACGACCCTCATTATCTTGCATTCAGTTCCATGCTCTTGAGCGAGACCGACGCTAACTGTTTGCTCTCAGCCTTCGCCCTCCTAAATGGGAGCAATCTTCTCAAACCTTTGGTCTGCCGCAGAAAATAGACGTGTTCCTCGGTGTTAGACCTTGCGGACCATCTGAGAACCCAGCCAACACGAGAGCAGCGGCCGTGTGAGGTGAGCAAACCCTGGGAGGTGTTGTCTCTTTTGAAATAGGAGAGCATGAATGTCCCAGGCCCGCATTCCTAGAATCCTGGACTTGAGTAGAGTGTCTGGGTCGAAGTTGTCCTCGCCAAAAGGAGCGTCTCCAACAACAATGAAAATTTCCTTTCCCTCGGCGCGTTTGGAGTATTTTGGAGGATGTCACTCAATCCTCCCGTAAGACGAAACGATCTCATAATGGAAACCTAAAAACAAATTGTTTGTGTGAGATTTCTCTCCTTGACCACGATCAAGAGTCTGTGATCGAGACACCATGAAAAAAACACCCCAAAATTATCTATATTTATCGATCTCCCTTTCACCTTTCCATCCTTGTCTTCTCGCGAACTTATTTTCTCCCTTTTTCCCCTGCTACTGAACACGATCCAGTAGCGATAGATCTCCTTGCACGGTTTCTATCGGTGTTCTTTGTTCATATTTGTCTTTGTCCTTTTTTAAAAATAGACGTATATAATGACAGTCTACTTGTGTATCGTGCCGCTAAATGCAGGCTTCTCTGTGAAGAAAAAGCATTCCATCCTCTAGAGTTGGAAAGCCGATAATGTCTGGGAGGCAACGCCTTCCCAATGACGGTCCACTCCCACCTCTGAGGATTCTTCGCATGGACTAGTACACCGCATGCGTACCCAGTCGTAGTAAGGGCAAGGAAGAGAGTTCAGGCGTTTCTAATAGAGAACTAATAAAGCCCAGCATGTGGCAGCTTTAGGCTCCTGGGCCCGTATTCACAACGGCGATTTATCGGCGATTTATTTTAACTCCGATTTATCTCTAAACTCAGACGATTCCAACTGCCTGTTCCGCTCTCCCTTGGCTGGAAACCAGTATATATAGCAAAGCGCAACCTAGGATCCTCTGACAAGCGTAAATTATCTAACCGATCAAGATAACGCGGGGCTAGGGGATAAATCGAGTGTTAAAAAGATTAATTGCCGTTGTGAATACGGTCCTTGGTTCGGACAACAGTCCAAGCACCCAGGTAATTGCCGCGGACGGCTGCCTACGAGTGAGGAAATACAGCTGCAGACCCCTATCAGCCGCACGGGAAAGGCGACACCGTTGTCGAGAGCAGGCGAAGTGTGCAGTAATCGTTCGCTCTACTCGTGCTGACCAGTCGAACTTGAAGACGGATCGTTTGCCGAAAATTCCGATTTCCTATCGTTCCTCACAGGCTGAGGAGGAGAGTCACCCACCACAAATATACAGACGGTTTCTTCACGTTTTGTTCACTTTTTTGTGCAGGATTCGCCGCACTAACTGTCGTGTAAATGACCACATGTTTACTTTTGTGGCGAGAGCACAGCAACTGAATTTCATTATTACAAAACCATTTTGAATAAAAGCTTCTTGTAAATTTTGATCTGCAATTTTACATTTGGAATGCTGGCATTTTCAATTAAAAAAATTATATGATAGCAATATGGAAATGTTTTCCAACTCAGTGCAGTACCTTTAATAAGTAAGTCGACATTTGTGTTACATATATTTCCACCGACTAGAATACTTCCTGGCTTATAATTTTCCTGACCACAGTAAAGAACGAGTCAAACAACCATTGCAACTGTGAAAACTCGGTCTTTCCTACAATCTCAATGAGAATCTGCCTGCTGATAGAGAATGTAGACAAACCTGCTATTTTAACGGTATTGATTACAGAAAGCTGTTCATTAATGCGTTCATGGTCTCCCTTCATTCTGCTTGAATCAGCTTTCTGGCTGAGTAGAAACTCTCGCCTCCGAGAGATGTGATTACTTATTGTGCGCTTTTTAATTTTTCGTCAAAGTTAAAAGGCTGGATGAAATGTTCTTGTCAGGAGAAAGAGTAATCTATTATCTTCATCATCGTCGTCATTATCATCATCGTCGTCGTCGTCATCTCCTCCGTCATCTCCTCCTCCTCCTCCTCCTCCTCCTCCTCCTCCTCCTCCTCCTCCTCCTCCTCCTCCTCCTCCTCCTCCTCCTCCTCCTCCTCCCCCTCCCCCTCCCGCTCCTCCCCCTCCCCCTCCCCCTCCACCTCCTCCTCCTCCTCCTCCTCCCCCTCCTCCTCCCCTTCCCCTACTCCTCCTCCTCCTCCTCCTCCTCCTCCTCCTCCTCCTCCTCCTCCTCCTCCTCCTCCTCCTCCTCCTCCTCCTCCTCCTCCTCCTCCTCCTCCTCCTCCCCTCCTCCTCCTCTTCTTCTTCCTCCTCCTCCTCCTCCTCCTCCTCCTCCTCCTCCTCCTCCTCCTCCTCCTCCTCCTCCTTGTTACGAATCGAATGTGGCGAATGGTGGTGTGCACGTGGCTAGGTTTTGACGATGGTTATTTTTAGCATGAGTGATGACGTAGTGACTGAGGAGTGTTCACCTGTGAGCGAATGATCTGATTGATTGTATATTTGCCGAGTGGAAGCTGTGTACGACACTCGAGCGAATGAACCCCAAGGCGACGGGTGAGTGCTGATTTTATCTGTATTCTTCTACCTTGTAAATACCGCGGATGTATGATGATTGCTAGGGAAGGAATGGATGAGTGAGTTTGTGTGTTTTTTCAGGGTTCTTTGGACAGCGGAGAAGTGGAGCTTTCCGGGCGGGGGCCTGTATGAAGACTGTCGGCGGGGGGCCGCTGGAGCTTGAGTGTTTGAAGTCTGAGTGCCGGCGGGGGCCGCACGTCAGCACCTGTGAGCCCTGGTGTGGGACGGGCAGTGGAGTTTGTTTGTGTTCGAATACACGCCTTTGTAACTCTGTGCTGGTGTTTGTGTTTTCTTGTTTATTTTCATTGGTGCGGGCTAGGCAAACCCGAGGCCCAGTTAGCCTGTCCGTAACAACTGGCGAGCCTGCCTACTTCACCTTTTGTGTGAGTGCCTGAATTTGACAGTGTTTTGGTTTTAAGACCAAGTTGATAGAATTGCGGTCTGGCGGGGGTCAATATTGTGATGTGTACGCTCGGCGCGCGAATGTGATGTTGAGTTCACAGGGCATGCTTTGTATTGTTGAGGGGTTTTTGATGGATATAGTGTGCTCTGTGATTTAATTGATTTCCTGATTGGCTCAGTGATTCCACATTTGCATGCGTTGTATTGTTGGATGGTTTTTGGATTGATATAGTGTGCTCTGTAATTTAATTGATTTCCTGATTTGCTCAGAGATTTCAGTTGCATGCCGCGGATTGTGTTACAGTTTTGATTGATATGTGATCTGTGATTGAGTTGATTGTTTGCTTTGCTCAGTAAGTTCACAGTTGCATGCGTTGGATTGTGGGGGTAATTTTGTTGGTTTGATATTATCTGCCCGGTGAGAGATTTGATTTTGTGCTGTGCCAGTGATTGCACAGTTGCATGCTGTGAATTGGAATTGATATTATGTCCACTCTGATTTATTTGATTTTCCGCTTGGCTCAGCGAGTTCACAGTGCATGCGTGTGTTGTTGAGGATTTTTGAATGGATATTGTGTGCTCGGCGATTTGATTGGTTTCCTGATTTCCTTAGTGATTTCAGTGCATGCTTTGGAAGGGGAGATAATTTTGATAGAGGTTATGTGCTCTGCGATTGAGTTGATTCTTTGCTTTGTTCAGTAAGTTCACAGTTGCATGCGTTGGATTGTGGGGGTAATTTTGGGGCTGACATATCTGCTCTGTGATGATTTGTTTTTTGCTGTGCTCAGTGATTGCACCGTTGCATGCTGTGAATTGTGATTGATATTATGTGCACTCTGATTTATTTGATTTTCCGTTGGGCTCAGTGAGTGCTTTGGAGTGGGCGATAATATTTTGAGTGGGTATGTTCTTGGGGAAGTGATTTCTTATCTGTCCAGTTGATGTCACAATTGCATGCTCGGGAATGTGTGATAAGTGAACTGTCGTCTCGGACGATCAGCAAGTTTTATTTTTCATGTTTTGAGTTAGTGGCTCCGACAGCTTGCATGCTGGAATTGTTTGCTGGTGTACCTTCCGTATTTGAGGGAAGTGTCTGTTCGGACGATTGACGGATTTGCATTGTTTGGTTTTTGGTTGTTGTTTTGTTTTTTGGAATTGGCCATTGGCGCGCTGTTCTGCTTGCTTGTCAAATTTGAATGGTTGTAGGGAATTTGGAGGGTTTTGCACTGAATGCGTGTAGATTATCAGTGTAGCATTGAATACGTGGGTCTATTCTGATAATTTGACATGGAAGAGAAGCCAACCAAGGTTGACCCTTTGGGTCGAGTTGACCCATTTGTTGCGTACAAGGTTGAGGCTGAAAGTCTGGGATTGGAAGGGCTGGAAATGACGAGATATGTGCAAGAACGAGCGAGAGAAGAGAGACAGAGAGAGCGGGAAGAGAAAGAACGAGAGAGGCAAGAGCGCGAGAAAGAACGAGAGAGGCAAGAGCAAGAGAAAGAACGAGAGAGGCAAGAGCGCGAGAAAGAACGAGAGAGGCAAGAGCGCGAGAGAGAACGAGAGAGGCAAGAGCAAGAGAAAGAAAAAGAACGAGAGAGGCAAGAGCAAGAGAAAGAACGAGAGAGGCAAGAGCGCGAGAGAGAACGAGAGAGGCAAGAGCAAGAGAGAGAACGAGAGAGGCAGTTTGAATTGGAGAAATTAAGAGTGGGTAAGGCTGTTGCCTCCACTCCTTCAAAAAAAATTGCGGCAAGTCCAAAATTGCCATACTTTGATGACAAAACGGACGAGATGGATAGCTATCTCTTTCGTTTTGAGAAGTACGCGGGTGCCGTGGGATGGGATAGACGGGATTGGGCTACGCTGCTTCCCTCTCTTTTGAAGGGCAAAGCTCTCAACACCTATCATGAGCTATCGTTGCGAGAGTCGCTCTCCTACGAGGAGCTAAAAAAAGCGTTGTTGCGCACCTTCCAGTGTTCCGCAGAGGGTTACCGGTCTCGCTTCCGTGCCTTGAGGCCGCAGCAGGGGGAAAGTATGGTGACATATCTGAGTCATTTGAGGCATCTCCTGGATCGGTGGATAGACTTGTCGCGGATCGAGACAACATTCGATGGCCTCATCAATCTGGTTTTGAGGGAACAGATTCTCGCTTCTTGCTCGGCCAGTTTGGTCACCTTTCTAAAGGAGCGAGAGTACGGGTCGGTGCAAGACTTGGTGGCCGATGCTGAAAGGTATCGGGAGGCTCATCCCTCTCAGTCCATGTCGGCCAAGGCATCTGCTGATGTGTGGTCGGCAGGGGTTGCCACACCCGTTGAGGCACCTGGGCTTTCGCGACCAAACTCCCAAGGGGTGCAGAGGGGTCAAGCATTTTTCCGTCCAGGGCCCCGCAGAGGGCTTTACAGGGGAGGGCGTGCGGACACTGAGCGATCTCAGCCTCCAGATAGGGACGTCGCGTGTTGGTACTGCGGGGAGGCGGGCCATAGGATTCGGGAGTGTCCGACGAAACCCGCCCCAGGGGGCCAGGTTTCGGCATCTTGTGTCGTGGTGCCGTGTGGAGACTCTCGGGAATGTGCTTCGTCTGGTGGTCGGGGACCGAAGCCTGACGTTAGCTGTGCTATGGCGTTGGAGCATGACGCGCCCAGCTTGTTGCAAACCATCTCGGGTCAGTTGAACGAACGACCGGTGCAGGTGATGCTTGACTCGGGGTGCTCGACTGTAGGGGTGCGTCGATCTTTTCTGACTCCGGGTCAAATCACGGCTCGTGTGCTGCGTTGTCGACAGTTCGCAGGCGATATTGTCGAGCTCCCAGTCGCGCGGGTCAGATTGGATACTCCGGTGTTCAAGGGAGAGGTTGATGCTTGCGTCATTGATGATCCCGTGTGTGACGTCATTTTGGGGAGGATTCCGGGAGCTCAGTTCGAATGCACAGAGATAGAGGGGGCGGTGCAGACGAGGGCACCGGCGCAGGCTGAGGTGAAGCCCTGCCGTCCTCTACTTACTGCAAAATGTCCTCAGAGGAGGCAGCCTTTGCAGAGGTCTGAGGTTCCTCCAGCTAACGAGTCTCATGACTCTGCGAGTTGTCTCTTGGTGGGTCCCGGGGAGGTGGTGGGCCCGTTGACTCCTTCGTCGTCCAGGGGAGACAAGTGTGTCCTCGCGTTGGTCGAGGGGGCGACGCGCTGTCCGGGGGCAGTGGCGCTGCGCGCAGTAGAGACGAAGGTCGTGGCAGAGGCACGGGGGTACGTTTTTCCCCGCACAGGGGTGCCCGGGCCAATGCTGCCAGACTTAGGGTTGCAGCTCACGGTGGGTGATGAAGGTTCCATCTCTTACCGTGTGAGGGCCGCTGGAATTCGCAGGCGGATATGGGTTCCAGGATGATGCAGGATTGAAGCTACACAAGTTGCAGGAACTTGTTCGGCTTGATGGGGGGGTGGTTGTTACGAATCGAATGTGTGGAATGGTGTGTGCACGTGGCTAGGTTTTGACGATGGTTATTTTTAGCATGAGTGATGACGTAGTGACTGAGGAGTGTTCACCTGTGAGCGAATGATCTGATTGATTGTATATTTGCCGAGTGGAAGCTGTGTACCCCTCTCTCTTCCTCCTCTTCCTTCTTCCTCCTCCTCTCTCTTCCTCCTCCTTCCTCCCCTCCCTCATCCCCTTCCCCCTCCCCTCCCCCCTCCCCTCTCCCCTCCCCCCTCTCCTCCCCTCTCCCCTCCACCCTTTCCTCCCCCCCTCCTCTCCCCCCTCACCCCTCTCCCTCTTTCCCTTTCTCCTTCTCTCCCTCTTTCCTCCTCCTGCTCCTCCTCCTCCTGCTCCTCCTGCTCCTGCTCCTGCTCCTCCTCCTCCTCCTCCTCCTCCTCCTCCTCCTCCTCCTCCTCCTCCTCCTCCTCTTTTTCTTTGTCGTCGTCGTCGTCTTCGACTTCGACGAAAGTTCAGAGTTAATGGCAAAAGGATAGACTAGGGCTGTTTGGGCGCTGCGAAGTGCCATTTTGACGTGTTTCTTCTGTTGTAGAGAGAAAGCAAAGATAATATTCTCTCACTAGGTCGACTAATGATAATCCTTTAATTAAACGTGAGGTGAAAATGTACGGATGGACACGATTCATATACTGTCAGGTGCCGGCACCACCCGCACTTCCCAGTTATAACTGCAACACAGTTTCTGCTGTAACATGAAACTGTTGATCCCTTACAAGGTGCCATTGCCTCACAGAAACCCTTTTGTGCTGTGAACGGGGAGTGGGGCCGCTAGATACTTATCGAAGAGTGTAACTCGAACAACAGTGCGGCATCGAACAGTGCACTTGGTGACCACGAAGCTAGTGTAAGTGAAGGCAGTTACAAAAGGTCAAGAACCGCAAGCTCTCAAACAAAACTGAAGCATTCTCTTGCGTGTAAGCTGCCCACGCTTTCACCCGATGGGAACGTTCGAGTCGTTTCTTTCTTGTTTGACCTGGCTCGACTTTTTGGACAGATCTGGGATGCATGACGCATGGCACCCTAGCGTTCGTCCTTTCTTGACACAGCGTCCTTGCTGGCTGTCCAAAGACCAGGTCTGGGTAATGGCTCTGATCAAATGTGGTTTTCCCCCCCTGAAACTGGAAGATTTCGTTCCAGGTTTCACTTGGGTCACTAGAACAGCGTCAGAAGAATATCGAATGACGCCTAAAGGAAGCCTGACCGTTAGGTTGCATTGACTGATGTCTGGACTTTCTAGAGGATCACTGAAGGACTTTGTATCGAGAGGAAAGAAAGAGACCACATACAGCCAACCTTTACGCAGGTACGATATGAGACCTCACCCAGCTTGAAGGCAACCTGTCATTCAATTCCAAGTTGTCAATTTAGTTTTCTCTTCGAAAATCCAACAGTCTTTCTTTTACCTACAATTCCATGTCACCTCTATCCTGGTGAGTCTCCAACATTCGTCTCTTACTCGTGTTGCTATCTTACGTTTTTGGACCTGGCTGAAGTTTTATTTGGCTTTGTCAGTCTTGACTCATCCTAAAAGTATGCTGGGGGCTAAAATTGAGATCACAACATTAAAAAACCCAATGACTGTTCTAGGTCAATTAAAAAAAAGAAATGATATATGTATGAATGCCTTAATGTTGCGGGTAATAAAGGCTTATGGAAAATACTTTGCGAGATTATATATATAAATATCTCGCACTATGACACTTTTCGATCGATATTGACCATTCTAAACACTTTTATCAAGGAGCAGCGATGCACTGACTAATGAAGGCTACGAATTTTGGTTGCTGAAAATTAGCCTATTTATTGTATGATATAGGATGACGCAATGTACCTTAGTATATAACTTTTACATACATGCATATGAGTCAGTAACAAGAGACCCTAAATACACATTAACTCTATATATGACATAAAAACCACCCACGACCTTTAATGCTTTGATTGAAATGCCAGAGAACGCAAAACAGTTGTACACTCAGTAAGATTAGAAATACTTTAGAAACTGTATGTCGAGGACTCAATGTGTTTCAAATTGATTCGCCATGAAAGCTGGCCACAGTAAGTCACTGGACCATCGCATTGACTCGCTAGGACCTCTTTTTAATTATTGTTATTACTTTTTTACCGTGACTTCCCCCTTGC
Organism: Theodoxus fluviatilis; assembly: GCA_034096865.1. NCBI lineage: Eukaryota > Metazoa > Mollusca > Gastropoda > Cycloneritida > Neritidae > Theodoxus > Theodoxus fluviatilis. Next base: position 22,015 of record JAWQFJ010016410.1, on the reverse strand, counting down.
ATCATCCGCCAAGCCACTCATCATTACTCCTGCTTCGCAAATCCGCCGTTACTTTCACATCCACAAAAGAAAAAAAAGCGGATCAAGAAAAACAACAATGTTCTGCTTCGATCCCCAAAAACGTCGGCTTAAAAGAACTCTCATTTTACACACATTCAAAAGACTGTTAAGTTTTTTTTAAAGAATGCCTCCGTTTTTCAGATTTTATTTTAGTTGACAGATCTTGTCGGCATGCCTCCACCGGCTGGCCGGTAGTTCGGGTGTTGCCTTCTTGCTGATCCGATAGCATCTGTCAGACAAGTCTGGCTTTTTGAAAGGCCGTGATAGACAGTAAGTACCCACGTGCAAGCATCCTCAAAGCTGGGCTCAGACCGCTCTCTGAACAAAGCTCTTATTTGTTTGTTTTTTTTACTCATAAGAACAGCTGCAGCAGGCTGGTCACGACCTTTCTGCGTAGTTCCTAGCCCGACATCATGCAATGCCAAATACAGTTTTTGCCATGCGTGCATGTGAAATCCATCGTAATGGTCAAGGAAGCCGTAGGATGACTGTTGGTAATGGAGTCTCCGCAATATTGGCCCCTGCCTACCCTGCTATCTCAACATTCCTCACTGTTGTCTCTCATTGGCATATCATGTTTGTTTTTTAAAACAGAACACCGTTTATTTGTGAAAGGCCATTTGGCCCATTACAAAGGGGGGGATTCATAATATACAAGACAAACTAATGTGGATTAATTCATGGACACAGTGGTTGTAACATTAGTGTCAAAGTCAGTCTTGTTTCTTCTCCGTTTCAGGGCTTTATAAATAAACCAAGCAAGCGAATGACTTTTGGTGCCTGTGTACATCATAATTTGTTGAAATTTCATTCTGTACATTTATTGGGGACAGTTAAGAAAATATGGCCTGAAATAATCATATTCATGACATGCAAACAAAAGATGCTCCTCGTTCTCCATTTGCCCACAGAATGGGCAAGATAATATATTGTTATAAACGTTTGCGGTGTATCTCTTTGCATGACAGTTTATTTCACTAACGCCCATTCTAAATCTTGCATAAAATGTCTAGCAGGCATAGGAAGACTTTGTAGATAATATTCCATATCATGGTTTGGTTTAAATAGGAAATACTTGCTTAGTCGACTGTTTTCTATTACAGATGATGCCCAAGCCTGTTTATAGCAAACTTTTATAGTCTCTGTTCTAGCTGACATAGAAAGAGTTTCCTACATCCAACTCCTTGATTGTTCCAAGCCTCTCCAAACCCATAACTGCATAGCAATTGTTTCATTCTGAGGGCCCAGCATGGCACATTCTTGTCAGCTAGGTCTAGAGACATAGCATAATCTTTTCTGGGCAGTCTATTGCTTTCCAGTGTCTATAGTTTCAACCAGTATCGTGCCGCTCTGAGAGACGTTACTTCGTATAAAGGAATTCTGCCCAAGTCCCCCAAAACTGCGCATATCATGGTTTGAATCATATACGCCTTGTGAATGGACATAAATCATTTCCCATGTTTCCTACGTCGCAATAACAAAGAAGATCACGTTCACAGACAGTACTGCCAAGTACGAGATTTTCAGACTACATGACTCGTCATCACATAGAATTCTAACCAAACACATTACGATTTATCATTTCAGTAGTGAGCCTCTACTTCGTTGGCATGAATGCAATACACGTCATGATGACCCAGCAGGTTCGATGGGAAACGTACGTAACCCGTATTTACATGTAACGCACAGATTCAAGCGAAAGGGTAGGGAGGAGTGGGGTGGGAAGAATCTGTGTCCAGTAAAAATATGTCCATACCAAATGTTTTCAGAGAGGCTCTTGTATCCTCACCGCATTCTTAATCGCCTTGGGCGCGCGCGCGCACACACACACACAAACGCACACACACATACAAATACACGCACACATATATACAAACACACACACACACATTCACACACACACACACACACACAAACACACACACATACAAATACACACACACATATATACAAACACACACACACACATTCACACACTCACACACACACACACACACACACACACACACACACACACACACACACATACACACACACACGCACGCATAAACACAACTACATACAAACACGCACACATGCGTGCGCGCGCGCGCTCACACACACACACACACACACACACACACGGACATCGATACACACACATGTGCGCGTGTGCGCGCACGCACGCACATACACACACCCAACGCGCACACATACACACACGCAAACACACATGCGCGCGCTCGGAGGTATGCGCGCGTGCAAGCACGTACACTTTCAAACACCCGCATTTTATCACCAGTCTCTTTGGAGAAAGGATTGCGAAATTTCTTTGAACGTGCATCATTCCAGGAAAGTAATCTGATAAGCAGTTGACTAGCTTGATTAATTGTCAATCTCGTCATTTTCAAGGCAATGTTTTTATTTCTATAAAGTCAAACACACGCCATGCAGTACCTTCGTGCTCAAGAATAATCATGGGGGCACATTTCAAACTCCGCAATCGATACACTCATCACCCCTGATCTCATTACTGTCATGTTCACAGGGCAATGAACGCCGGGGATCATGGTCAAAACCTGCATAGTCGCCACCCAAGCAGCTCATAGAATCGACCCTGAGGCGATTTCAGCTTTCAGATCTTTAGTTTAAAAATACTTCATTGACAGTAAGTCAATGATAACAACGGGAAAAAGCAGATAATGAAATGAACAAAATCGGGAAAGACAATGCCTTATTTACACTACAATCTTCTACCGTGACTCGGTGGCTTTGGTATTTGACATCCACACATGCAATGTACATGGTTATAGAATGCAGCGAGAAAGTCTATGGGGGTACTCCACATTTTACTGTCCACTAATGTCAATGCTATAAACACACACACAGACACACACACACACACACACACACACACACACACACAGACACATACACACAGACACACACACACACACACACACAGACACATACACACACTTACACGCACACACATACACACACAGACACACACACACACACACAGACACATACACACACTTACACGCGCGCACACACACACACACACACGCACAGACACATACACACACTTACACGCACACACATACACACACAAACTTAAACACGCACGCACGCACACACATACACACACGCACGCACAAACAAGCAAATAAACAAACAAGCAAACACACACACATACAAACACACACACACATATGACACAGACACTTGTGCATGCACGGTCACACGCACGCACGCACGCGCACACACACACACACACACACATACACACACACACACACACACACACTCACACAGAAACACACATACGCACGGACACACACACACACACACACACACAGAAACACACACAGACACACACACAGAAACACACGCACACACACACACACACACAGAAACACACACAGACACACACACACACACACACACACACACACACACACACACACACACACACACAGAGAGAAACACACAGTCTTGGGCCATTATCATCAGGCCTCGGACCAGCCAGGAGCTCCTGTACCCATGGGTGAAAAATAAAGTTGTGGAAAGCAGCTACGATTTTGTCTCATACCTGCGCCCTGCTACCATCATGCCTTATTCCACTCCACCACATATGGCGTCGTCGGCAGGATGAGACATCGTGCTCTTTCTAAAACTACTATCGGAGCCTGACGCTTTCCACGGAGCAAATGCAAACGACTAAGAACTACTGCCTCCATTTCGCCATCGGACGCCCCAAGCGCCACACCTCAGACTTGGCCTCAACTCCCGCCTCACTGACAGAAAAATGGCCAGTGCCACGCTTCAATGCATGGCCTCCTCCGTAACTTACCACCTGTCAATTCCTCGTCATCGCCGGAGCATCCATACCCCAACATATCGTGAAGTAAAGCCACAACACGAAGCTGCCTCTCCAGGGACACCCTTCTAACCTGCTTTTTCACGAGACTGGAACTAGAACAGCACGAGCCAAGCCCCTTCGCCCGAGGATAGCAGACGCCTTCAATTGAACGCTAGAACAACGGCTGGCCTTCCACCCACTCACCTCCAGAACTCATTCCCTTCATAGACATTTTGTTATTTTGTAAGTGCCGTTTTCGTTTTTGTGCTGAGAGACAATGAACAGTGTTGTGAGACACACGGATGCACTTTTCTTCATTGAAATGGAGACTCTTACTGTAAGTAATTCATTTGTTTATTCATGTCGCGCCACCTTGCTGCATATCCATTTTCGAGCCACGAACAGTTGTGCTTAACACTTGAAGTGTCCACTCGTTCCAGAGTTGAGTAACTCGAAAAGAGGACTGACTGAGACCGTCAGATCATGAGTGCCTGTCAAATACAGCCTATGCTTCTGAATGTGTGATCTCATGTCAGACAACGTTGTTTATTTTTGTCCTGCTCGATTCATAGATTTCATATGTACTTTGAGCCCTGATAATCGTCAGCCTTAGTCACATTTGTTGGTCAAATGCCAGTCTTTGAACATAACGAGTGAGTGTTGGTTTTTTTGTACGTCATGGTTGAATGTACCTTGCATTTGGTAAAATACCTGCCTCGGATTCATTCTAGTGAAAGGTCAGGCCATGAACTGTGTATTTTGTTGTTTCAATCAGTGGTGACATTGATTCAATTTCACCGGGGGGCATGTGATGAGGTGCACCTATCACCGAGTGTATTGCACATCGACTGTGTTCATGTCAATGTCATAAGGTGCACCTATCACCAAGTGTATTGTACATCTACTGTGTTCATCCTCTATTCAGTTATCTCTGCTTCTGTCTCTCCCCACCCCTCCCCTATCCTGTGTGTCAGATCTCTGTGTCAGACCTCTCTCTCAAACACACACCCTCCCCCCCCTTCGCCATCCTTTCTGTAAGACAAGCTGACCAGCTGACCGCTCTGTGACCCCTCTTGTGGTCTGATTGTCGGTGCAGCTGCCCTGTCAGTCACTCCTTACATTAGCGTAACCCCTGGCTAGTGAGCCCTCTCCCACTCTGGCATCTGAATTGTAACATTTTGAGTGTAAATCTGATGTTTTCCCTCAAGTAAGACCCGTACTTGCAACGGCATGTGAGTCATTCAAGAGATTGTGTCATGATCAACTAATAATTATGTTCTTCTCTTTACCTTATCCTCTTCTACGATTACACAGTTAAGAGTACATTGTCTTTGCAGTCGTGACAAGATGTTGGTCAGACATGCATTGAGAAAGCTCATTCAATGCAGAGCAAAAGCCACCCACAAAATGTACAGCTGTGTAAGCTTCTATTGCCTACAGACGGTTTCAAACGGCCCAGTAGGACTATTGTTTCCCTATGCTATTTAGAGGAATAGCAAACGTCAGGAGTTCGCCATGCGTTTTCTGACAATCAGTCCTTATTCTTACTGCCATTATTACCCTGGCTGAGCATGTAGCCGTCGGCTCTGGTGCTAATTGTCGTCTATTCGCAAGTCAAAATCCTTACAACTTACAAATAACTTACAAGCAGACAACGTCATAGAGCAGCTGCCATCTGCTCCACGATGCGTAGCTGCGCTAAATGCACAACATAATACACAGAAAGTTGTACACTCAGACCTGCTATTCTGAAACTCGCCCTCATTTCGACTCCTCGAACACGGAACCTCTATACTACTCTGCCATTTTTCTTGCTGTCGGAAACATCGACTTCATCACTATCATTGTTTACAAACCAAACTCGGCAATTTATCGGGTGAAATTTCTTACGTGGATAAGATATGAAAGCTCACACTGAGCGAAAAGATACTACCAGGGTTATCTTTCTGGTATTAAATTATCGTGAACTTTGACACCAGACCTTTAAGGCAGGACATTGATTTCTTTGATGCCCTCATTTCTGAACGACGTGAAGTTCCTGAAAAAGCCCGCCACTCTCTTCCCTTCTCTCTAGAGTTTTATAGCATTTTCGGTTCAGCATCCATGTTAAAATGGATGAAACACACACAAAATATGCATTAGATTATTCTAATATCACGTGATTAGTCGTTGACGTAACTTATTATTACTTTTTCGTCGCTCCTAACGTATGCAGTCTGTATGCAGAAAGTGCGGCTGCTTTGAATACGAAAGTGCACCAAAATGGTAACAAAACAACGTTACCATTAGTAATGATACGTCTAATTCATGATCGATTGTCAAAAAGCTTTAGCAAAGACTGCAAAATAAAGGTGGAACGATTCAACTCTTTCACTGTGTTTAACATTTTAAAGAAAATGTTCTCTTTATGCGGCGATGACTTGGAATGGGCGAACTGGTCAGTACAGACTATCATCGTACAAAATCCACTAGCTCTCCCTTCTCGCCCTGGCCTGTGCAAGTGGTATACTCTACATGGAATTCTGAAGTCTGCTAGAAACCGGCTTTCACGGCATGAGCCAACCCATTCATCAGCTGCTCCTAGGGCAGTGCGACTCAGCCCTAGTCTCTGGGCGGCATTCCGTCATTTTAAGAAGCCACAAACACGATTTTAAGAAGCAGGAAGTCTGGGGGAGGTCGCCCTACTCTGTAGAAGGAGAGGACCACTCTGGCAGCCGTTTCACACTGCGTGGCTGTCCTCTCATTTCATCCGCTCGACATGCATGCTACCCAAATGCTGCCTTATGAGCGGGTGTATGTTCTCGCGGTATTTAACAACCTGTCGTCATTTCATTTGAAGTCGCCTTGTTGCCACTGCTTTTTTTCCAGTGACTATATTTCTTAGAGTTTTAGTTCTTTGAAATTTCGAGTTACACTGTGGATTTGACCAGTAGGCATAGTGTGTCTCGAGAGGCTGCGTTAGTCAAATGCTCGTGGTCAGCACTCGGAGTGACTTGATAGGCTGACACTTGCGTGACAGAGGCTGCTGCACATCTCGCAGGCGATGTAGGAGGGCCTAGTGGAAGTCTGTTGGTGCTGCTACTGTTTGGTTCGCTTTATCCTCCAATTGTAGGTTCCTCTTGGACTCGCTGCTTTTGATGCCTAGTCTAACAGCACCGTCCCATCATCCGCGATCCATTATCCCAGCTGTCTGTATTCGTGTCTGTGAACATCAGGGGCGAGCTGCTTAGCCTGCGTAGTTGGCAAATAATAGGCCGGCGTCAACAGGTGTCGAACACTTGATTGCCTCCACATTTGCTTTCATCATGTCGACACATGCTGACACCGGCCTATTCCTCACAAGATCTTGCAAGGTTCGTGGCGTAGGCAACGCACCCCAAAACTCTCCTGCTCAAGCTTCTCAAGGCCAGCTTTGAACAAGTCACATGACTCGAATACAATCAGACGTCACATGTGGTCCTTTCTCTACCCAGGTGTAACAATTCACTCTATCTTTATATTTTCCAAGACCTCGTTTTTACGACAACCAGAGACCGGCTTTTCGCAAACGTACGTATATGTATTGGTATGGCCATGAAACACCGTGCACACAGAAACACGCAGCGAATTCCACCTTGCAGTGAGGGTGCTGGACCAAAGTCTTCCATAGTCATCAGCTGAAAAATTGTTGCACCGTTCACTTCCTCGCAGACGTAGCGACTGTCTGGTGCGTCCGTGTCGAGTCATAATGGAAAAGTCACGATTCTCAAAAACTGATGTAACAAAATCTAAGGTCGCCAAAACTTCTTCAGTGCAAGAGTTATAGAAAAAACAGGTAGGAAGTCCCCCAAACTTTTGTGTTTTTGCCACATCCAGATCTTGGCCAACTGGCAGATGGCCAAAAAAAATAAGGACAAGGACAAAGAGGTAGAGAAAAAGGTTGAGTGATTGCAATGCACTCCCACCGCCTACGAGTCTATTAGGACGCTTCCTTGATAGCTGGCAGACATGTAAGGGGTGACTTCTTACTGCGGCGCTCTGCTTTAACCTTCCTTGACATATTTCTACAGAGATGCTGCCTTTCTGAAGAGTAAACGAAAAAAAGGCAAAAACCCGTGCTTGCGCATTTTTCGCCGGAAGCAAAAAAATCGCTTTCAGTCAGAAGAATTTCTTTACCCTGACGCCCACGAGTTGTTAGCTGTCTCGTCACGGGCTCATCTACCCTGTCCTGGGCGACTGATCTCGCTGCGGGCAGAAGAAAGAAGAGCTCCAAATTAAATGAGAACTCACGAAAGGCACGCACTCCCCATCCGCCTACATACAGCGATCGGATTCTGCGAGGAGAAGCTGACGATAATGGCTGTCTACACTTTTTTGGCGGGGAAGTGAAACCCCCGCTCGGCATCAGTGATTGGACGAGACAAAACTGTGCTAGAATATTGGGGTGGGCGGGAAAGGCTGCCTTTGAATAGCTGAAGACGGCGATGGTGAGGAGCAATGGAGAACCTACAGGCCATACGATGCGATAGTCGCAGGCGGGAAATAATTTCTCATGACGAAAAATGATAGCGGGCGTTTGCGAATGGTACTGTATAAGATTATCTAAAATTGGGCGAGAGGTCTGAATACACAGGCAATGTATTGCCTCGATATACGTATGTGGCAAATATCAAACGAAATGGCACGTTTAAGAGTACTTTTTGCCGCACTAACAATCAAGGCAATGCAGGCAAAGGGAAAATGGTATTACAGCTTGAAAATCACATTTTACTACCACAGATGCTGACATCGTGTTCTTGTAGCGTCAAGGCTAATTTACCCAGGCCCTCAGACGGCCCTCCGTAATTCTGTGACACATGCACTTACGCATCCCTCGACATGTCTCTCTCTCTCTCTTTCTCTCTCTCTCTTTCTCTCTCTCTCTCACTCTCTCTCTCCCCCCTCTCTCTCTCTCTTTCTCTCTCTCTCTCTCTCTCTCTCTTTCTCTCTCTCTCTCTCTCTTTCTCTCTCTCTCTCTCTCTCTCTCTCTCTCTCTCTCTCTCTCTCTCTCTCTCTCTCTCCCTCCCTTCCCTCCCTCTCTTTCTCCCCCCCCTCCTATCTCTCTCTTTCTTTCTCTCTCTCTCTCTCTCTCTCTCTCTCTCTCTCTCTCCCTCCCTCTCTCTCTCCCTCTTTCTCTCTCTTTCTCTCTCTCTACATCTCTCTCTACATCTCTCTCTCTTTCTCTCTCTCTCTCTCTCTATTTCTCTCTCTCTCTTTCCCTCTCCCCCCCCCCTCTCTCTCCCTCTAACCCCCCCCCCCTCTCTCTCTCTCACACACACACACATGCACACACACACACACACACACACACACACACACACACACACATTAGATATCACACAAATTCAAACTTTAAAAAGTGTATATAAGTTTTATTAGAAAAAAAATGTGTAAATCACTAAGCACTATAAACGATGCGATACGTCCATGATGTGGATTTCAACACTTCATGCTCTAGATCTGAATGAAGGAAAGAAATGTTTACGGAGTCAGATCTATTTTGCCAAAGAGTAATATAAATCATTTGATACTTGATTTGCTTTTCTATTTCATCCTCAAAAAACAGCACGAAATGACACTGGTTGGACAGACGGAGATGAGGAAAAAGACCAAAATGCAAGAGAGCAGAAATGATTCATAGTCTCTGCACCATGAAGACGGAGGCGTTGGGGGGAGGGAGGGGGGTGGGGGGTGGAGGACGAGACTGACACTTATGGAAGAGTGTTGTGCAGACTGACAAATTGGGTTAAACATCTCGTGAGAGGAAAGTATTCCTCTATACATATTTTGTGTCTGGAGACCACGCATGTCCTTGCAAATTGTTAGTGACCGAGCCTGACCCACAGACCATGCGCGGGCAAACGCGGGGAGCAGCTTGCACCAACACAAGCAGACAAGAACCGTTTGAGCTGAAACCCGACTTCCTGGAACATCATGCCAAGATGTCTTCAAGGAAACGTGACAACCAAACACTGATTTACCGACCAAGGTAAAATTCCAGTGAAATAGTGAGCAACTGATATGGCTCCTACGTCATGGTCATGATGACTTTCCATTGCTCTCCTATGACTAAAGTAGTTATGTCGTGTTGTTAGAATGATGGCGGATGACGTGATCCAGTTTATGCGCTATGATCTTATCTTTCCATCCACTATTATCTTAAAATTCACGTTAGGTTTCCTCTGTCTCCCTTCAATTAATATGATTCTGGTTCATTCTGATACGGGCTGAGAATTGGTAGATAGCAGCACAAAACGTTTTTGTTTTACTAAGATACTACAAACCGTTTTGTGTTCTACACATGGTACTTACAAATAGAGACAGAAGCCAAATCCTATTTAGAGCAATCCAATCACAGCTACGGAAACAGAATGTGACGGGAACTTTTGGTCACCCGAGGGCAGCTCGTGCAGTCGCGAAGAATATAAGAAAGTTGCTGGTCCGGAAATGGAATAATGGAATAGATAACTGTCCAGGATATATGACAGGCTACACAGAGCAGAACTAGGGAAGCCAAAACAAAGCAGCGAATCAGACGGATGTTCGGGGCAGTGTAGACCAAACATGCGCATTGCGACCCCAGACGGCGTGGTCGGACTGAGGCCTCTGCCGGAAATAAGCGAAAGGACTAAGCGGTGTGGCATAAGATAGTGTCCACCATGAAAAATTTTGGACTGCTGGAGTCCAATCCTTTGTAATTCAGCAGTTTTACTTGCTTCATGATTATTCACTCATTCATAACTAATCAACATCAAAGAATTGGCACAAGTAATATGCGGACTGCAAAACACCAACTTGTGAAGAGTGTTGTTTTAACACAAGAAATAACAGCTTTCTACTTAACTACATGTTTCAGAGCAACCTGGTGTAATCGTTGAACGATAAAAGGCTTGACTCAAAGGCCGAAAACTTTCTTTTTTATGGGAACTTCTACTTGGCGCCACAATGCTGTGCGTCACGTGAGAAATCTAATGTTGACTCACGTTTGCCGAAGTATTGCCTCTGTTGGGTTCTTGCACTTGACGAAGACCATTAGAGGGCAAGACCTATCAGAAGTCCACTCACAACAGCGCCTGCAACAACGAGGCAGCTTTGATGGCGGTCATCTGTCCTGGAGACGCACCACAGACTATGCTCCACATGGTGATGGGATAGCCGCCCTTGTTTATGGACTCTGAGCCGTATCAGCACCAACACCAAACCATGATGATTTTATTGCATGGGTGACTTTGTGAGTAAACAAATCCACTGACATGTTTGCTTTAAGAGTGACATGGCCGCCTCTCTTGTTCACTTCATCAACAGCACATCTGAACCAGCTTCAAAAGCGGGCGGGGTTTTAACACATGAGTTATAGATTGATTTGTTGCCCTGTTTGAAATGCCATGATGATAATGTAAGAGGTGTTCGTTGTCTATCCTTTCAAATGGCCAAATCTGAATTTGCTGGTGTGATCCACAGTGGTTTCAAACATTGTCAATGCATTTCAAAATTTGAACAAAGCACGTACAGATCTATTGACAATGTGCTCATATAAGATGCCTCTCGACTTACTAATGCAACACAAACAGCAATAACTTAACTGCAAAATCGTCAAAACCAGTCGACTTTACACATTATCCATTCTAGTAAACTAGAGACTTCGCCTACTGGCTGGGGTTGACAGAATGCACATGATCAAACTACTGTTCCATCCAGGTTCATATGAGTTTAAACCGTTTTGTGTGTGCCTAGACACAAACTCAGCCACGTCCTATCAAGTGCAGATTCGCGTATTTCTATTTTAAAAAACAAAAAACTCTTGACATGGCGGTGCCATAACTCAGTTAACAGCACTTCGGCACACCCAAGCACAGAAGCATGCAGTTATTAACGAGGAGTAAAGAAAAAAGAGGTCAGCATGACATGCAATGCGCACTGGATCAACCTTTACAGGTCTTGATCTTGTCTGCGTTTGGTTCTCCTCTTACAGCGATGCAGTCTATCAAGGGCAGACAACTCGACTCTAAGAGTGTGAGTAAGTGCAAGCAGCGAAACTTACTCGAGACAACAGTTGAAGGGGCCCAGAGGTTTTTCAGGGAATAGTCTACAGA
>JAWQFJ010016410.1:0-5000 GCA_034096865.1 Theodoxus fluviatilis | reverse complement strand
TTGGTCACATTTCATTAGGGTCAAAGTGACCTTGACCATGATGATATGTGACTAAATGTGTCTCATGATGAAAGTATAACATGTGCCCCACATAATTATTAAGTTTGAAACAGTTATCTTCCATAGTTCAGGGTCAAGGTCACTTCAAAATATGTATACAATCCAACTTTGAAGAGCTCCTGTGACCTTGACCTTGAAGCAAGGTCAACCAAACAGGTATCAAAAAATAGGGCTTACTTTGCCCTATATACCATGTATAGGTGAGGTATCCAATCTCAAAAACTTCAGAGAAAATTGAGAAAATGTGAAAAATGGCTGTTTGTTAGACAACATATATGGCTCCTGCGACCTTGACCTTGAAGCAAGGTCAAGTCACTATGTATGTTTTTTGAGGCCTTGTCATCATACACCATCATGCCAAATTGGATGTTGATAGACTTAATAGTCTCCGAGAAAAATCCAACGTTTAAGTTTTTTACGCCCGGACGGACGGACGGACGGACGGACGGACGGACGGACGACACCATAGAGTCACTTTTGCTTTGCATGTGAGTCAAAAACTATACCCATGCAAGCCATCACTCAGTATATCAGAATTCAGGCATTCTGTGCCAATATCCAATTCTTCTTGCCCCACAAGATTTCGACGTCCCTCCTAACGTACTGTGGAGGGTTTGCTCACTCACGCCCACACTATGACTATAGCCCACGACATCTTGCCGAGTCCCGCACAGCTGGGATCCTGATAGGGATCTTCAGAACGTCACAAGTAACGAGTTAACTGGCATGGGACCTCTTAGTCTCTGCGGTGTCTTTTATCTTCTCATCAGCTCAGATTTTCTTCTCTGCGTGTGGGGTTCTGTTTCGCCTCTTTGAGGTCACACTGATAAAAAGAGTGCGTCACTGCAGCCCGTTGTCTTTGACCTAATAATGATTGGTGAGAGATCTACCTTGGCAGGCTGGGGGAATTTCCATAAGGGGATTCGCAGAGAAATGTTTCTGCCATTGAGGAAACCACGCCTGTAAGCAAACGAGGTAGGTAGTCTGTCTGACAACGGCGTGTTTGAAAGGAAAGAATAAGAACCTGAAGACAAAAAGCCGCACTCACTGAGAGGCAAAGAGGGCAGCCCAAGACCGACAGAGGTGGAGACTTGCAGTGAAGGCCCTATGCTCCGACCGGAGCGAAGAGGACTAAGTCAAGTAAGTCACTGAAGAGTGTTAAAACAAACATTTTATGGACAAAAACTGCGGACAGGGTACAATAGACTCAACTACCACAGGCACAAGAGATTCAGACTTGTGCCATTCCCACAGTGCTTCTGTGGAGAGGCTGACCAGATGGCTGAACACATTCTGCAGGAATGCAGGAACCACTGGCTGCTGCGAGAGGACGTTTGGCCAGAACCAGCAAGCATTCAGGAAAAGCCGTACAGCAGGGTGGAATCTCTCCAGAAGACAGCCCGGGCGTTCGAGAAGAAGAATACAACAAGAAGGGCAAAGCCCATACGACTCACATGCTTGACCTTGACCTTTATATGACCTTGACCTTCGGGTGACCTTCAAGGTCAAGGTCAAACAACTAAACCTACCAATGATATCATACACAAAGAAATGCTTTACACATTTTTCCTACCAAAATACATGTGACCTTGACCCAAGGTCAAGGTCATCCAAGGTCATGCAACACAAAGCTGTTAATTCAAGACATAGGAAGCACAATGGTGCTTATTGGCACTTTCTACCATGAGATATAGTCACTTTTAGTGGTTCACTACCCCATTTTGGTCACATTTCATAAGGGTCAAAGTGACCTTGACCTTGATGATATGTGACCAAAGGTGTCTCATGATGAAAGTATAACATGTGCTCCACATAATTATTAAGTTTGAAACAGTTATCTTCCATAGTTCAGGGTCAAGGTCACTTCAAAATATGTATACAATCCAACTTTGAAGAGCTCCTGTGACCTTGACCTTGAAGCAAGTTCAACCAAACTGGTATCAAAAGATAGGGCTTGCTTTGACCTATATACCACTTGTAGCTAAGGTCGCCATTCTCAATAACGTGGGAGGAAATTGGGAAAATGTGAAAAATGACTGTTTTTGAGACCACATTTATGGCTCCTGTGACCTTGACCTTGAAGCAAGGTCAAGTCACTATGTATGTTTTTTGAGGCCTTGTCATCATACACCATCATGCCACATTTGGTGTTGATAGACTTAATAGTCTCCGAGAAAAATCCAACGTTTAAGTTTTTTACGCCCGGACGGACGGACGGACGGACGGACGCCCGGACGGACGGACGGACGGACGGACGAAACGGCTCAGTACATAGACTCACTTTTGCTTCGCATGTGAGTCAAAAACTGCTTATGCAAACAAGTTTTGATTTCGTTTCGTCATTGTGGCTCCTCTGTCACTACACATGCCAGCTTTCAGACAGCGGAAGCAAAAGAGTATGATTAATTTCTGTGGAAGACCACATTATATCCATTGGGAGCACGCACACAAAGGGGGCAGATCAATGGCAGAGGCTGCAACAATGACCCAAATCCCTACAGAAGCTCCTTAGTATCACGCAACGCTATGCATTATGTGAAGTTTGTGTTTTAACAATTCTGGCCCACAGACCTCCACCCATGTATACTGCCCCCCACTCCTACCCCCATCTCAGCAGCCTCTCTCCCCCTAGTCTTTCATCAATCTCAGTCAGATCCTCTAACCCCACCCCCCTTCATTACTCTCCCTCAGCCAACCTCACGGACACTACTCATTCCACTCCACCCTACACACCCATAGGGTCCACTCACCAACCCCACCGTATCCCATTTCTCCTCCACGACACTGACCCAACCATTATCTACCTCCCTTTTCCCCCTCTTCCCCCTTCTCTTGCCCACCCCGTACCTCATTCTTCCCTCTCCCCTATTTCCCCTATCTCTCTCTCCTTAATATCCCCACCTCTCATTCCTCTTCCATCCCCTATCACTAACCCCCTCCTCCTGATCCCTTCATGTCTTCTCACCTCTCCCCCTCTTGTGTTCCTTCTCTTCTTCCCACTGTGCGTCTACCTTCCCTCCCCTTCCTCCCCCTTCCCTCCTCCCTTCCTCCACTTTCCCTCTTCCCCCTCTCCTCCTTTCCCTTCCTTCCCCTCTTCCCTTCCTGCTCCCTTCTTCACTCCCTCCTCGCTCCTCCTTCTCCTCCCCCCTCCTTCCCCGTTTCCCCTCTCTCCCTTCCCTTCTCCCTCTCCCCTCCCCTCTTCTCTCCCCTCCCCCCTTCCCTCCTTCCTCCCCCTCCCCCCCTTCCTTCTCACTCCTCCTCCTCTCCTCCTCCCTTCCTTCCTTCCTCCTCCCTCCTCCCCTCCTTCTTCCGCCCCTCTCCCCTCTCTCCTTCCTCTCCCCCTTCCCCCTTCCCCCTCCCTTCCTCCCTCTCCTCTCTCTCCCCTTCCCTCTCTTCCTCCCGTCTCTTCTCTCCCCTCTCCTCCCTCCCGTCTCTTCTCTCCCCTCTCCTCCTCTCTCCTCCTCCTTCGCCTCCCTCCTCTCCCCTCCTCCTCCTCTCCTCCCCTCCTCCTCTCCTCCCCCTCCATCATCTCCTCCTCTCTCCTTTCTCCTCCTCCTCTCCTCCTCCTCCTTCCTCTTCTCCTCCTCTCCCTCTCCTTCCCTCCTCTTCCTCCTTCTCCTTCCTTCCCTCCTCCCTCCCCCTTCCTCTCCTCCCTCTCCCCTCCTCTCCCTTCCTCTCCCCTCCCCTCCTCTCCTCCTCCCCTCCTCCTCCTCCCTCCCCTTCCTCCTCCTCTCTTCTCCTTCTCCTCCTCCTCCCTTCTCCCTCCTCCTCCTCCCCTCCCCCTTCCCCTCCTCCTCCTCTCATCCTCCTCTCCTCCTTCCCCTCCTCCCTCCTCCTCCCTCCTCCTTCCTCCTCCTCCCTCCTCCTCCTCCTCTCCTCCTCTCCTCTTCCTCTCCTTCTCCTTCCTCCTCCTCTTCTCCTCCTCGTCCTCCTCCACCTCCCCTCCTTCTCCTCCTCCTCTCCCTCCTCCTCCTCCTCCTCCTCCTCCTCCTCCTCCTCCTCCTCCCCTCCTCCTCCTCCTTCCTCCTCCTCTCCTCCCCTCCTCCTCGTCCTCATCCCCTCCTCCCTCCTCCTCCTCCCATCCTCCTCCTCCTCTCTTCTCCCTTCCCTCTTCCTCCTCCTCCCTCCTCCTCTTCCCTCCTCCTCTTCCTCCTCCTCCCTCCTCCTCTCCCTCCTCCTCCTCCTCTCTCCTCCCCTTCCCCTCCTCCTCCTCCTCTCCTCCCTCCTCCTTCCTCCTCCTCCTCCCCTCCTCCCTCCTCCTTCGTCCTCCTCCCTTCCCCTCTTCCCCTTCTCTCGCTCCTCACTCTCCCTCCCTCCCCCCTTTTCTCCTCCCCCCTTCCTCTCCCCTCCTCCTCCTCTCACTCCTCACTCTCCCTCCTACCTCCGTCCCCTTCCTACCCCTCATCCTTTCCTCCTTCTCCTTCCCCCTCTTCTCCCTCCTCTCTTCGTTCTTCTCCATCCTCTCCTTCCGTCTCCTCTTGCCTCCACCCCCTTCCCTCGCTCCCTTTACTCTCCTCTTCTCTCCTACCCCCATCCCCTCCCCCATCCCCTCTCCCCCTCCCCTCTCCCTCCTCTCCTCCCCTCCTTCCTTCCCCCCCTCCCCCCCCGCCCTCCCTCTTCTCCCCGCCTTCCTTCTCCTCCCCCTCCTCCTCCTCCTCTTCCTTCCTCCTACTCCTTCTCCCTCCTCCTTCCTCTTTCTCCCTTCTCCCCTCCCCTCCTCCTCTTCCCCCCTCCTCCCTCCCTCTCCCCTCCTCCGTTCTTCCCCCCCTCCCTTCCCCTCTTCTTCCACCACCCACCCACCTCCACATCCTCCAGCCAAGGGATACTTCGGGAGGCGTCTGGAGCGAGGTCCTGGAAGGCTGCTAGGAAGGGAATTCGGGGGGAATTGAGAAGGAGGGGAAGGGAGAGGGTTAGATGGGATAGGGGAGGTCGAGGACTGC
>JAWQFJ010016409.1:25000-35391 GCA_034096865.1 Theodoxus fluviatilis | reverse complement strand
CCAGTTCACCACACTACACACACAGCTCGCCTGTCAATGTGGAGTTGGAGGTGCTGTGGAAATGTGTACACAGCTCGCCTATCATTGTGGAGATGGAGGTGCTGTGGAAATGTGTACACAGCTCGCCTGTCAATGTGGAGTTGGAGGTGCTGTGGAAATGTGTACACAGCTCGCCTATCAATGTGGAGTTGGAGGTGCTGTGGAAATGTGTACAAAGCTCGCCTATCAATGTGGAGTTGGAGGTGCAGTGGAAATGTGTACAAAACTCGCTTATCACTGTGGAGTTGGAGGTGCTGTGGAAATGTGCACAAAGCTCGCCTGTCAATGTGGAGTAGGAGGTGCTGTGGAAATGTGTACAAAGCTCGCCTATCAATGTGGAGTTGGAGGTGCTGTGAAGATGTGCACAAAGCGCGCCTGTCAATGTGGAGTTGGAGGTGCTGTGGAAATGTGTACAAAGCTCGCCTGTCAATGTGGAGTTGGAGGTGCTGTGGAAATGTGTACAAAGCTCGCCTGTCAATGTGGAGTTGGAGGTGCTGTGGAAATGTGTACAAAGCTCGCCTGTCAATGTGGAGTTGGAGGTGCTGTGGAAATGTGTACAAAGCTCGCCTATCAATGTGGAGTTGGAGGTGCTGTGGAAATGTGTACAAAGCTCGCCTGTCAATGTGGAGTTGGAGGTGCTGTGGAAATGTGTACAAAGCTCGCCTATCAATGTGGAGTTGGAGGTGCTGTGGAAATGTGTACAAAACTCGCCTGTCAATGTGGGGTTGGAGGTGCTGTGGAAATGTGTACACAGCTCGCCTGTCAATGTGGAGTTGGAGGTGCTGTGGAAATGTGTACACAGCTCGCCTGTCAATGTGGAGTTGGAGGTGCTGTGGAAATGTGTACAAAGCTCGCCTGTCAATGTGGAGTTGGAGGTGCTGTGGAAATGTGTACAAAGCTCGCCTGTCAATGTGGAGTTGGAGGTGCTGTGGAAATGTGTACAAAGCTCGCCTATCAATGTGGAGTTGGAGGTGCTGTGGAAATGTGTACAAAGCTCGCCTATCAATGTGGAGTTGGAGGTGCTGTGGAAATGTGTACAAAACTCGCCTGTCAATGTGGGGTTGGAGGTGCTGTGGAAATGTGCACACAGCTCGCCTGTCAATGTGGAGTTGGAGGTGCTGTGGAAATGTGTACAAAGCTCGCCTATCAATGTGGAGTTGGAGGTGCTGTGGAAATGTGTACAAAGCTCGCCTGTCAATGTGGAGTTGGAGGTGCTGTGGAAATGTGTACAAAACTCGCCTATCAATGTGGAGTTGGAGGTGCTGTGGAAATGTGTACAAAACTCGCCTGTCAATGTGGGGTTGGAGGTGCTGTGGAAATGTGCACACAGCTCGCCTGTCAATGTGGAGTTGGAGGTGCTGTGGAAATGTGTACACAGCTCGCCTATCAATGTGGAGTTGGAGGTGCTGTGGAAATGTGTACACAGCTCGCCTGTCAATGTGGAGTTGGAGGTGCTGTGGAAATGTGTACAAAGCTCGCCTGTCAATGTGGAGTTGGAGGTGCTGTGGAAATGTGTACAAAGCTCGCCTGTCAATGTGGAGTTGGAGGTGCTGTGGAAATGTGTACAAAGCTCGCCTATCAATGTGGAGTTGGAGGTGCTGTGGAAATGTGTACAAAGCTCGCCTATCAATGTGGAGTTGGAGGTGCTGTGGAAATGTGTACAAAACTCGCCTGTCAATGTGGGGTTGGAGGTGCTGTGGAAATGTGCACACAGCTCGCCTGTCAATGTGGAGTTGGAGGTGCTGTAGAAATGTGTACACAGCTCGCCTATCAATGTGGAGTTGGAGGTGCTGTGGAAATGTGTACACAGCTCGCCTGTCAATGTGGAGTTGGAGGTGCTGTGGAAATGTGCACAAAGCTCGCCTATCAATGTGGGGTTGGAGGTGCTGTGGAAATGTGTACAAAGCTCGCCTATCATTGTGGAGTTGGAGGTGCAGTGGAAATGTGTACAAAACTCGCTTATCAATGTGGAGTTGGAGGTGCTGTGGAAATGTGCACAAAGCTCGCCTATCAATGTGGAGTTGGAGGTGCTGTGGAAATGTGTACAAAGCTCGCCTGTCAATGTGGAGTTGGAGGTGCTGTGGAAATGTGTACAAAGCTCGCCTATCAATGTGGAGTTGGAGGTGCTGTGGAAATGTGTACAAAGCTCGCCTATCAATGTGGAGTTGGAGGTGCTGTGGAAATGTGTACAAAACTCGCCTATCAATGTGAAGTTGGAGGTGCTGTGGAAATGTGTACAAAGCTCGCCTGTCAATGTGGAGTTGCAGGTGCTGTGGAAATGTGTACAAAGCTCGCCTATCAATGTGGAGTTGGAGGTGCTGTGGAAATGTGTACAAAGCTCGCCTGTCAATGTGGAGTTGGAGGTGCTGTGGAAATGTGTACACAGCTCGCCTATCAATGTGGAGTTAGAGGCGCTGTGGAAATGTGTACAAAGCTCGCCTGTCAATGTGGAGTTGGAGGTGCTGTGGAAATGTGTACAAAACTCGCCTATCAATGTGGGGTTGGAGGTGCTGTGGAAATGTGCACACAGCTCGCCTATCAATGTGGAGTTGGAGGTGCTGTGGATATGTGTACAAAGCTCGCCTGTCAATGTGGAGTTGGAGGTGCTGTGGAAATGTGTACAAAGCTCGCCTAGCAATGTGGAGTTGGAGGTGCTGTGGAAATGTGTACACAACTCGCCTGTCAATGTGGAGTTGGAGGTGCTGTGGAAATGTGCACACAGCTCGCCTGTCAATGTAGAGTTGGAGGTGCTGTGGAAATGTGCACAAAGCTCGCCTATCAATGTGGAGTTGGAGGTGCTGTGGAAATGTGTACAAAGCTCGCCTATCAATGTGGAGTTGGAGGTGCTGTGGAAATGTGTACAAAGCTCGCCTGTCAATGTGGAGTTGGAGGTGCTGTGGAAATGTGTACAAAGCTCGCCTATCAATGTGGAGTTGGAGGTGCTGTGGAAATGTGTACAAAGCTCGCCTATCAATGTGGAGTTGGAGGTGCTGTGGAAATGTGTACAAAGCTCGCCTGTCAATGTGGAGTTGGAGGTGCTGTGGAAATGTGTACAAAGCTCGCCTATCAATGTGGAGTTGGAGGTGCTGTGGAAATGTGTACAAAGCTCGCCTGTCAATGTGGAGTTGGAGGTGCTGTGGAAATGTGTACAAAGCTCGCCTGTCAATGTGGAGTTGGAGGTGCTGTGGAAATGTGTACACAGCTCGCCTGTCAATGTGGAGTTGGAGGTGCTGTGGAAATGTGTACAAAGCTCGCCTGTCAATGTGGAGTTGGAGGTGCTGTGGAAATGTGTACAAAGCTCGCCTGTCAATGTGGAGTTGGAGGTGCTGTGGAAATGTGTACAAAGTTCGCCTATGAATGTGGAGTTGGAGGTGCTGGTTTTATATAGCAACTAGTTACCCATGTCTGGGTCTCAAACCGCTTTACTCTTTACCCCCTGGTCACTGGGCCGCCTGGTCAAGCCTGTACCGGAATCTGGCCACAAACACGGCGACGGACAGATTAGACGAACACAGTCAGTTTCCAGCACCAACTCCACTCCCTGCTGAATATTCCAACTCCATGCTGGATCACGGCAGTATACAAAAGTTCTTGGCAATGCTGTCTGCCTTGACTACCCTTGCACTGTTGTACAGTTATGCTGTCCGCCTTGACTACCCTTGCACTGTTGTACAGTTATGCTGATATCACCTTGGTGCTTAGAGGGGTGACCTTTGAGTATCCCCCGCAGAGAAACAATATACAGCTTTGGGAAAACGAGATAACTGCAGCTTCTGAAAAGTATATTTCAAGCTCATCGTTTTTAATCAAATGATTGATGGGAGGGCAATTTTCCTATGACTAACACTTTACAAGTGAGGCAATGAAGGCTTCACGGCTGCGAATTTCCGACAACCGTTTCAAGCATCACTTTTCTCTACACGTTCTCCATGAATCGAGAAACATGCACCGTGCTCCATAGTACGGCTCGAGCACATAAACATGCTGCCATGCACCGTGCTGCATAGTACGGCTCGAGCACATAAACATGCTGCCATGCACCGTGCTGCATAGTACGGCTCGAGCACATAAACTGCTGCCATGCACCGTGCCTGCCTAGTACGCGCTCGAGCAACATAAACATGCTCCATGCACCGCGCTGCATAGTACGGCTCGAGCACATAAACACTGCTGCCCATACACCGTGCATGTCCATAGTACGGCTCGAGCACATAAACATGCTTCCATGCACCGCACTGCATAGTACGGCCGCAGCACATAAAACATGCTGTCCATGCCCGTGCTGCATAGTACGGCTGCCAGCACATAAACATGCTGCCATGCACCGTGCTGCTAGTACGGCTCGAGCACATAAACATGCTTCCATGCACCGTGCTGCATAGTACGGCTCGAGACGAAACAGGCTGCCATGCACCGCACTGCATAGTACGGCTCGAGCACAAAACCTCCTGCAGGCTGGGGGTAAGAACAGACGCACCGCTCTGTTCGCAAGAGCGAATAACTGAGGAACTCAAGACTATACTTGCTCTTATCTTACCAATTTTGATGTTGTTCATGCTCAATGGCCTAACACAGCCTACAAAGGCTGATAGGACGTGAAACCTCATCGATCCGATCATTACAGTAGCTAGTAGGCTTTTTCGGTGCACCCTCTCAGCCACTAGATCAGAAGGTTTGTCAAACAAATCATGGTGTACAGTCTTGAGTACTTTAACTACTGTAGTAAGTAAACTATCTATTTAGAATTTCAAACATCCGAAGGACTTTACAAAATCGTTATTGGACTCACGTGCACAGTATTAAAGTGTGTGCGCGCATGTTGCATGTTTGCATGTTTTGCATGTGTGCGCCTGCGTGTCCAGCTGTGCATACCCACTATCCGGGCAACAATTGTGTTTATGCAACTGGATGTCTTTTCTATCAGGCGAGCGCAGGATGTAGCATGCGGGCAGGCATTGGACACAGATCGATAGGCAATTTTAGCAGCGGAGATCATCAATAAGCCGAGGGTAAAATAATCTCCAGCAGTCTGTGTACACAAACCTGCAGAGCAAGCATGTTCTCTCCAGCAGTCTGTGTACACAAACCTGCAGAGCAAGCATATTCTCTCCAGCAGTCTGTGTACACAAACCTGCAGAGCAAGCATATTCTCTCCAGCAGTCTGTGTGCACAAACCTGCAGAGCAAGCATATTCTCTCCAGCAGTCTGTGTACACAAACCTGCAGAGCAAGCATATTCTCTCCAGCAGTCTGTGTACACAAACCTGCAGAGCAAGCATATTCTCTCCAGCAGTCTGTGTACACAAACCTGCAGAGCAAGCATATTCGAGGCCGCCCTAGGAAGCACGAAAAAGCACAAAACTGAGGAAAGTGCTTCCTTCAGTAGCTCTCGTCGGCGACAGACGTCTAGATCTCAACTCAAGAGCTGAGACCGCGACAAACACACCCTGTAGGGGTGGGGCAACAATCCTGGGTGGGCAAGACATTACAAAATCGATAGTACGAGAGTGACGAGTGTGCTCTATCCGGGTGGCCCACCCGAAATCCTGCAGAACGCTTACGAGTGGGATCAAGTGTGTGTGTTTGTGTGTGCCGGTTGTTCCGTTGCCAGTAATGCAAGAGAGCCACCCCAATGCCAAGGGAGGTAATGACGGAATGGGATTCTTGGAACAGCAACTATGCTGAACTGTTTAATTCACGAATTATAATAAATCTTGGGGATCCTTAAACTTTCTTATGCACCCACCCCAGACCATCCCTACCTCCAACCGATTCATTTTATCACCACCCCTCTATTACTTTGTTCTTGTGTCTTGAAAGCTTTAAGCCGACGGTCAACACCTTTGTGTTTTTTACTTGTAGAACAATTTTGATTCATTTTGTTATTAAGCTATTGTTTCATTAAATTAAATTTGTTCACAAGGTTTTCCCTTATTCCATTTTTCTTTGGGTGTTGTTCTAGATAATCTAAAACCCTGTGCAGCAACCACACTTGCGTGTGAATCTTCACACGTTTTTAAAACTCTTTCTGTATGTATTTTGTATTTTATTATCTGTACAAGGGGAAAGCAAAGCAATGCTCCTATCATGGGAGCTTAAATAAAGTAATGTATTGTATTGTATTGTATTGTATTGTATTGTATTGTATTGTGTTTATACACTATACAAATATAAGAAGAACATACGGCTACTGCAGCTAATTCCGTTACTAGGTTTAGAAGACGTCTGCAAGAAGATGCAGCCAACGTAAGTCGAAAAAGAATCAACGACCCAATATGCTGAATACATTCTCATTGATACACAAACCGTTTGTTCTCCTTTACATTGGTTCGACGTTCCCGCGGTCACTTGATATATTGCCCAGACGGTCAATCTTTTTACCGGAATCCACCGGAATCCACGCAATCCACCGGAATCCAACCGGAATCCACCGGAATCCACCGGAATCCACCGGAATCAACCGGAATCCACCGGAATCAACCGGAATCAAGCGTGGATTCCGTGGATTTCGGTAAATAAAGAATTAAATACCCAAATCCGCCGATTTCGGTATTTATTTACCGGAATCCAGTGGATTTCGGTATTTACAATATATTTACAATATAAACAACGAAATCCACGGTGGATTTCGATATTTATTTACCGAAATCCGCGGATTTCGATGTTTAGATTGTAAATACCGAAATCCACTGTATTCCGGTAAATAAATACCGAAATCGGCGGATTTGTGTATTTAATTCTTTATTTACCGAAATCCACGGAATCCATGCTTGATTCCGGTGGATTCCGGTGGATTCCGGTGGATTCCGGTTGGATTCCGGTGGATTCCGGTAAAAAGATTGACCCCTGCCCAGATTATATGCTTACGTTAATGTATTTGAGATGCCTGGGTAAACATGGCAGAGGAACGCTTCAAGGATCAACTGAAGCGCCAGCTCGATACGGCTGATATCCAAGAGGAAGACTGGGAAAGTATTGTCAAAGACAGACACAGATGGAGGGCATTGTCAAAGCGAGGCGATGAGGTCTTCGAAACAGCTAGAAGAGAGACTGTAGAGGACCAGCCCAGACGGAGGAAAACGTGGGCTGCCCAGAGTTCCCCTGCCCAGTGTGTGCCAGAGCGTGTCGCTCAAAGATTTGCTTACACTTACCAGAAGGCATGTCGCCAGAGACTTCCTCACCAGTTATCCTCGGATTTCAGGTACCAGCTGTCATCATTACATACATACATACACACACATGACGTTGTCTTCTGGTGTCAGTACCATAAAAGAGTATATTCATGCAAAATGTGAAGTCAACGAACGGTCTCTGACAGAGGAGTGCAAATTTGTTTGTCAAGGTAGAACGACACTTTCTCATGGATGAAGAGAATTGAACTGCCCCTGTTCTATGGACGTATCCTGTCAATCTGTGGAGTAGTCCATGAATAACCACTCGGTGCCTAGTTACTTCCATGCAAACGTTTCGCAACTACAGCAGTCTATAACCTAGAAAAAGAGGGGGGGGGGGGGGGGGGGAGACAGGGGGTTATGCAGTGGGCTTAGGGTGGTGGCATTGTGCTACCTGCCTCATAAACTGCTCTTATCTGATAGACCCGAGGTTTCTTGTTTCCCCCTGTGGGCTGGAGGTGTTGACATCCCCCCACTGGCTCCGTGTCAGAGAGAGTCAGTTTTAAACTGTCCGTAAAGGCCTACAAATGTTTCAATGGTTTGGCCCGGCGTATCTCCAACACATTGCGCCCCAGCACAAACCCACCATATCTCTTCCGAACTTCTTCAGCTTTCCTGCTGAAGCAGCAGAAGGCAGTCAAGGGCAGATTTGGACAGAGGGCAATTTCCTGTGCCGGGCCTCTGATTTGGAATGCTCTCCCTACGTGTTTAACTCATGCTGAAAGTTGGATGCGTTTAGGCAAGACCTCAAAACGCACCTTTTTGCCAAATACTGCACGTGACTTCTGATATGTGTGCGCTGCGAGCAACTCAGGAGGAGTAGGAAGAAACGCTCTACAAGCGATGATGATCATTTTGATATCACATGACGTCATGACATGATAAGATGATGAAGATGATGATGATGATGATGATGATGATGATGATGATGATGATGATGATGATGATGATGATGATGATGATGATGATGATGATGATGATGAAGGCAATTTCAGAGGCTAAGAGGAAAGCTGAGAACATCCCTCGTTCAGAAAGTTTGCGGTACCGGGACAAGAAGAAAGAGAACAGAGTCCCCTTCGGCATTACGCACAACCCCGCTAATCCACCTCTACGAGCGTAGCTACACGAACAACATGAGGTCATGGTTCGAGACAGTGACAAGATGAGACAGGCTGTCCCTATACCACCCGTGATCGGAGAGAGGAATTCAAGATCTCTGAAACAGATCCTGATGCCCACATGCCTACCGGAAGAAAGAGATCCCCGCCCACCAGGAGTGAATAGATGTACAGCCACCAGGTGCACTATGTGTAGCCAGCATCTTGTCGAGGGCAGCACTTTCAACAGTCACCAGACAGATGAAATCTTCCGACACAGGACAGTCCTCTCCTGCACCTCTGCAAACGTCGTGTATGTTCTGTGGTGCAACCTTTGCCATAACACCCAGTACGTGAGGGAAACTATGACATCGTTGAAGAAACGCTTCTACCAGCACTACCAAGACATCAGAACCAACAAGGGGACTCTCGTGACCAGGCACTTCAACTTGCCGGGTCACACTATGGCGAACATGAGAGTCATGCCGATCGAGCAGGTGTATTGTGTGCCATCGGATCATCCTCGTAGATTGACGAGGGAGGCTTTTTGGATGACTAAACTGCGTACCACTTATCCTCTTGGTCTAAACACCAAAGAGTAGTTGAGTGATTGGCGGTTTGGATGTTCAGACGGGAAACTTTGTTGACATGATAATGATGCATTCACCGCGTCTCCCTGTGCGATTCATAACAAGCAAATATCCAGGAAACTCGAGGCCTGACTCTCGCACTCTAACCAACTCCAGTGAGATTTGTGATCAATGTTCTCACATGACCTACAAAGGTGGATGTGTCAGAAACTCCATTCATCTTTGTTTTCGTCTCCCTAACTGTTGTCAAGCGACATTTCCAATCCTTTCCTCCAGAGATAATCCATCATCCAAGTCGATAACAAGCAAGACAGATTCACCAGTGCTCTCATACCACACAGCCATTGTATTTTTCGTTTCCCGTTAAAGTTATTATAAAAACAGCATCAAGTACTAGAAGCAGTGAAAACTGTTTCGTCTGCTTAAATACAGCTACATTCCATTCATTTTCTATCGTAAACATGATCCTAATTCCACCATTTATCTGTAAACGTGTACGCATTTAGCACTCGTGCGGACATGGCAAGCAGATGCAACAAGTAAAGTGTTTTTTCTTACTTGTTTGAACGTGCAGTGGAGAAGGTGACAAGAGCGCAATACTGACGTTGCTGTAAACTACGAGAACTCTCAGTGACACGGATACGGTGTGTGAAAATCCGAGGCGAGAATGAAACCTATGACATTACTGTCGATAGTCACGTGCGACAAACATGACCTGTTCTTTCTCAATCTTCTTTGAAAACGATGAGAATGTTTTCACTTTAAGCAACAATCACAAACGACTTGAAATAACAGACAAGTTTAATAGTCCCCTCAGCGAAGTTTGTCGCGCAATTTCGATTTTGTCAACCACAGCCTTAAATAAACACATTCCACTTGTTCATATGATTGCATAAGTCGTGGGTGTTCTCGTAAAGCCAGATTAATAACCTAAAACAATATGCCTGATGCAATCATATTAAATGAAATATTTTACACCTCTGAAGAACACCCGGCAGCAATGCATTTACATGTTGAGTTCTTCAAAGATCGATGACAGTGTTATCAAACCATCCATCGTCCGCAAGTGTAATTTGACCAAACACATGAGAGCAACACATTGTGTGATAGCAACTGGTTGTTTCTGGCAGAGCTAGATCCACACAACGAAATAGTCCCTTACGATGAATAACAACATGCTCTACGATGAACAAACTCAAGACTTTCAATCAGTTCAGCCGCAGGATCTTCAGACACAAAAGCAATAATCCATTTTTCACACAGGGCCATCATCCGCAAGTACACAATACATGAATATCATGAACTTCACAGTTCGACGTGACAGAATTATTGTGCGATGTTGTTGATTAAAAAAAAACTATGGTTAGGCATTGCCGATGTATTTTTGAAACAAAAGAACGTAAATGCATTCAAAGCAATGAGACCGCACTCGCATCACAAAACTATGTAACACTATTCGACGTGGCAATGCAAGAAGGCTATCCATACACGCCT
>JAWQFJ010016409.1:15000-22500 GCA_034096865.1 Theodoxus fluviatilis | reverse complement strand
CAGGTGTCTCCCCTTGCAGTCGGCAGAGGAAAGACAAAACGATCAAACAAGGGCCACCTTCGGCGATCGGCTCGGATCAAACAAAAGAAAAACCTTTCCGATGACGATGAAGAACTCAGGCAAACGTCTGAATCATGGCACGCATCATCTGACTGCAGGTAAAAGAAGTCAGAGCCACAATAAAACCTCTGATTGTATACACCGCTGACAGGGAAAGACTGACATTTCTCGAGTTGCTCGCATAGCTAGCTGATGCCACCTGATTCCCTCCAGTATAGAATCACTACAGACAAAATGATGCCCTTTAGAGAAGAACAACATTTGAGAACTGCATTCAATACCTACATATTTTGTTTCACAGTTGCCGTTTGAAATAAAATTGAAATTCGCAAAGACTAGTATTGTCGTTCTGTGAAGGTTATGTTATTATAATGATTTATCAAGAAGTATATTCTGACAAGGAAAAATACATCGTATGTAGCGATCACAAGAATTCGAAAAGAGAAAAGAACGAGGCTGCTAAACTTTTCACAGCTTTTACCTCTCACTCTTTCAAACTATTTGATATCCTTGTTTTAACAACGTATCCTATTTAGTTTATTTTGTCCACGGATTGCTAGAGCATCAAATTATTCTACTTTTGGCCATCAGTCTTAAATGACTTTACAGTCAGAGAGTGGACACGACGAGTGAAGATACTGGTAATCAGGATTGTCTCCCTTGATGAAATATTATTCGTGTTCTGCAATCAAATGACAGATTTCGAAGACAATTCAAAGACAGAGCATGGTTATTTTAACAAAATACGATAGTCAACAAAAATAACTACGTTCCCAAATTATTGGTTCTGAAGAAAAAAGTAGATACAAACCCATCAATTTACGTACATGTACATTTTATTGTTCTTTAACCTCATATTTCCTGGATTTTGGTTTCCTGAATATTCCTACTGTTTGTGAAAATTAGTTTTTGAAAAATTGCCATTTAACCTTAGCTTGATATTCACTTATGAACGGTATGCTGCAAAGACTGCGTAGTGTGCATGTACGTGTATTTGTTAATCTGTTTCACCGTCCATTAAGAGCGTGCTCCTGGCAAATACGAGCTGAAAGCTAGAATGAAAGCATGGCAACCATTGCAAGGTACCCGCACCACCTTCTTATTCTCGCAAAAGGTAGAAAAAATCTACACACACACACACACACACACACACACACACACACACATATATAATAGTTACATTTTCGCACATCTCAGCAAGCAAACTTTCCTGTGACCGAACCGGTCACTCGCTGATACACGCAACACTGTCCTTGTACAGAAAACGCAATGGGAACGCTTTTAACCACAAAGCTGATTTCTATTCACATTCATTCTTGCATCGTCAAAACCTTTTCCTTCCTTTTAACAGCTGTGAAACCACGCGACGTAACCAGACAGATTCGAATGGCGTTCCAACAGGTCCAGCCGCTCATCTGCTTCGGTGGCTGCTGCCACTCTTTCCTCCAGACACGGCTGGCCAATAAGACGGCGCCGACGAGGAGGAAATCGTTCTGCGAATCGCAGAGCAGCTGTGCTTCCTGGAGACGGCAGCCAATGTCTTGAGCGGCAGCCAAGGAGCGAGCAAGCCGCTCGGCTCTCTCCTGATTGGTGCCGCTCCCTCAAGACGCCAGCTGACGCAGTCTCGGGTTCCACGCCCCCTGACGGCGTCTCTGCGGCAGCGTTGGATTGGAGTTGAAGGCAGCGTGTTCTATGGCGATCTCCATGACGTGGTCCCCCTGTGGGTTGGGGGTTACAAGAATTGACCCACCGCGTCTCCCTACGCGATTCGTAAGAAGCGAATAAATAGGGATATCGTGACTTGATTTGCGTTTATTCTATTCTCGTGATTTTCGTGCTTAATGGCCTTACGTAGCCTACAGAGGCTGATAGGCCGTAAAACACCACCCATCCATCCATCCATGACGTGGTTTGACGTAGAGATCTACAAGCCTGACGTGTGCTCCTTATTTGGTGTGTAAGACTGCGACGCTCTGATTGTGCAGTACACTGGACGGAATTTGCCAGCCTGCTTTCGTCAAGCCAGAAGAAGCTGATGTGAAGAGTAGTTGTTATACAGTAAACTTTGTCGTTAAAACGATTGAATGGACCTGTAAATGTGGCTTGTGAGCTTAATCTAGAATGTGGTTATCGTTTAGGAAGGCTCATCTGAAACATATAAGAGTGGAGTGGATCTCATTGCCTGGATTATCTTAGACTGGATTGAGATGAACCCATGATTTACTTGTTCTGAAACGAATGTTGGAGGTAATTATGCTGTAGGGATTTTTTATAGCTTTGGTTTTCCCGAGTTTTCATAAGCGGACTTTGTGATGTGATTGTCACCACTGTCTGTTCTCTCTGATTGTAATGACTGGCCTTGTATAAAGCAAAATGACTCAGCTACAAGGCTCTGGAACAGCGTGCTTCATATAATACGTGTCGATCAACCCTGAGACATCTAATGGAGGATTTTGTGAGGACAGATATTGAGTTAGAGCGCTAACACTTTTCGTCTGCTTCCACCATCAGGGGAAGCACGAAATCGTTGTTGATTGTGTACTTGTATCTACTGCTCAGTGTAGACACAGGGTTTCGAGGAAGTAAAAACGTGCTCCAGCCATGAATGCTGCATTTGGATTGCGTTATCTATTTGTTCCACGGTAACCGTTTCCAATACCATTCGGAAAAAGATGAAGGCAAAATGAAAAGAAAAAAGGTACAATAATGTAATCAGGGGCTGAAAAATGTATACTTTTGACGAGACTCTGCAGCACGTTTCAGGTTTACGGAAGACGTGCTTAGTTCTGTGACTGTAACAAGAATTCTGAATGACTGGCAAGACAAAGCACACTGTGAAGTTTTTCAGATACTTTACCCACGTATCCTATGAATTATTCACGAAACAACACTTTGCGTGAGTTTTGGTATGAAACCGTTGACTGGCTTCTCTACGGAAACTGCCAGTACTCACCGATTTTGTTTCATCCTACCTGTTCGTCATTGGGAAATACGATTGGGGAAATTGTACCTGTAGTACAATTTCGGAGTACGGGAGGTGAGCAAGGCGCGGCGGGGCTGTAGACCTGTGGTAAGAGCTCTCGTCCGCTCTCTCTTGCGGCTAGCGGTAGCGGCGCTGGAGGCTGTGCAGACCCTAGAGTGGCGTCCTTGCGCAAGGCGCTGCACCGGCACTGCCTCTCCCACCCAGGAGTTACACTGGTCACTGATGGGCGCTGCACAGCGGCGCCTGAGGGTAAAATCCTCCCCGATTAAATTTAATCCGAGAATTTTTATTTATTCAAATGACGATGATGATGATTCTAATAAAGTAACACGTTTAATGTGTTGCATGAACGGTCCATTTTTTTTAAAGGGGATGTAAATATGTTTAGATGGCAATGATGGAGAATGACAGACAAGTCACCCCGAGCATGGACTGAACCATGGCACCCAATCGCCACGCACAACTGCCATCAGGTCGAGTTACTACGTCGAATCCCGATCTAAATTAAATGCGTTCATCAGCTTAGTCGTTTGTATGCGGTCAATGTTCTCTTATAGGGTTAGTAATGTGACCGCTCTGCCTGAGTGCGAAAGTATCGTTCTGCTCGGGATGACCCGACTGTTATTCTCCACCACCACCACCACCACCACCACCAATACCACCACCACCACCACCACCACCACCACCGCCACCGCCACCGCCGCCGCCGCCACCGCCACCGCCACCGCCACCGCCACCGCCACCACCGCCACCGCCGCCGCCGCCGCCGCCGCCGCCGCCGCCACCGCCACCACCACCACCACCACCACCACTATCATCATCATCATCATCATCATCATCGTCATCGTCGTCGTCGTCAACGTTAGCAGCAGCAGCATCGTCGTCGTCGTCATCGTCATCGTCATCGTCATCGTCGTCATCATCGTCGTCGTCATCATCATCATCACCGCCACTTACACAGCATTTGCCTCGATGCCGGTAGTGATGGTCGCAGTGTTCACCAATCAGAAGTCGCGCATGGCATTTGTTAAACTGGGTTTTTGGAGATGCCGTCTAAAAGCATCCATAACTGAGCAAGATCTCAGTTTGTAATCTCACACTGTAAAATCTCAAACTCAACATATTAAATATGATATGCATCAAATTGTCCGCTTTTCCCCCCCTGCTAGAATGAAAACTGTCAGAGGCAATAGAACAAAGGCTAAAGCAGAAAGCGCATTCTCATCTGTCATGGCTGTCGTCCAACTGCATGTCCAGTATCGGACTCCACCGGTTCGTTCTGAAAATGTATCACGCCCCTCCACACCACAAAATATTTCATATCGACTTCGCCCCCGTGTAAGTACATCAGATTACTCACCATCAAGTGAACTGTTCTTCATGTCGCCTAGCACCGTTCTGAACTGGTTTAGAAAACATTCGTACAAAACTGACACATCGAAAATGCATAGAAGGCTGATATATGTCTACCAGAAGGTAAATGTAAGACGTTCTTTTCAACACTGAATAAGCAATACTATAAATATAAGATGTTCTTTTTAATCACAGAATAGGCATTGGTATAAATGTAAGACAATCTTTCCAACAGAGAATATGCAATGCTATAAATGCAAGACAATCTATCAAAAACATAATAGACATTGTCATAAATGTGAGACAGTTGTTGCAACACATAATAGGCAATGGTTTACATGTAAGACGTTCTTTTCAACACAGAATAAGCAATGGTATAAACGTAAGACATTCTTTCCAAAACAGAATAGACAATGGTACGAATGTGTGAATTCTATCCAACACACAATAGGCAATTGTAAAAATGTAAGACATTTTTTCCAACACATAATAGTCAATGGTATAAATATAAGACTTTATTTGCAACACATAATAGACAATGATATAAATGTAAGACATTCTTTACAACACATAATAGACAATGGTATAAATGTAAGACATTCTTTGCAACATATAACATACAATGATATTCTGGTTCCTTCGATACGAATTTGTGTGGCTCTTGCAGTTGTACGTTTCTTGCCGACATATTATTTGTAACGGTCGTCGCAATTTCACTTCTGCATTTTACGGTTGATGTTGATTTGGAGGGCACCAGAGTTTACTCATACGCGTACTGTTGAACGTTGCATAGTTTTTATGTCCTCAAGGGAAATTATGTTATCGATTCCCCACCTATTGCCCCATACCTACATCTTTTACGTTCATCTACAGCGTTATTCGTACCGTTTCAACCATTGAACGGTATTTATTTTGAATCAACCCGTCTGCATCATAAAGGCTATCTACTCCGTGTTAACCCTGTAAGGCTCAACTTAATGATCCTGACTGTGACAGGTCATTTTAGTATTGCCAAGAAAACACGCACACATCCGACATGTAAGTCGACGTTGACCGAGATTGTTTCTGAATCACAATGGAAACATTAAAAAAAAACAATTTGCCGAATTTCAGTCGACTGGATGGACCAGGAATTGCTTATGGTTACCACTAGCGCTGTCACTAAGCGTCACTGCGTAGGGATACACCGAGCACACCCACTAGAGACGCGTGTAAAGCGACCATCGTGGTGGCACTTGTGCGTCGACCAGGGTTCCGTGGTACTGCCAGCAGTCCAAGATGATGGTGCCTTGCGTGGCCACGCCCCTTCTTGTGACGTTTTCTCTCACTCAGTCTGCTGCGCGCGTCTCTCGTAAGCCACCACCGACCTTGCTGTTCCTGGCTGCTCCTGCTCCTGCTCCTGCTGCCTCGCTCCTATGCTCCTTGTGTTCATGCTTTACCATACGTGCTCCCCGTTCTCATGCTGCTTAACATATCGTCCTCTACTCGCACACTTGCTACAACGTATTTCGATGTATTGCTACTTTGGCTTCGCTGTCTTCAAAATCCAGTTTCGTTCTTTGTTGCTGCCTTGTTGCTTTGCTGTCTGGTGGCATTTCGTACTCTCGTTGTCATGCTAACGTCCATGAATGTTGTGGTGTAACTAAGGCATCCAGGACTGCTTCATAGGTGCTGTCTTTCTGTCCTGCGGTGTTAGGTCAAGATATATGTGGAGGGAAGGAGAGTGGAGGTGAGTGTGTGTGTGTGTGTGTGTGTGTGTGTGTGTGTGTGTTTGTCTGTGTCTGTGTGTATGTGTGTGTGTGTCTGTGTGTGTGCGCACGCCGCGCGCGCGTGCATATACCCGTGTGTATGTATACATGTACGTGTGTGTGCGTATGCGTGTGTGTCCGTGTGTATGTGTATCTGTGTGTGTGTGTGTCTGTCTGTCTGTCTGTCTGCCTGCCTGCCTGCCTGCCTGCCTGCCTGCCTGCCTGCCTGCCTGTCTGCCTGTCTGTCTGTCTGTCTGAGTTTTATTTCTGTCTGTCTGAGTTTTATTTCTGTCTGTCTGTCTGTCTGTCTGTCTGCCTGCCTGTCTATCTGTCTGTCTGTCTGTCTTTCTGTCTGTCTGTCTGTCTGTCTGTCTGTCTTCTTTTTCTTTCCTTTTTTCCGCATGTCTTATTT
Organism: Theodoxus fluviatilis; assembly: GCA_034096865.1. Classification (NCBI taxonomy): domain Eukaryota; kingdom Metazoa; phylum Mollusca; class Gastropoda; order Cycloneritida; family Neritidae; genus Theodoxus; species Theodoxus fluviatilis. The sequence goes on along the minus strand of JAWQFJ010016409.1, from coordinate 15,944 downwards.
CTCCTCCTCCTCCTCCTCCTCCTCCTCCTCCTCCTCCTCCTCCTCCTCTCATTTCTCCTCCTCCTCTAATCACCCTTTGTCTGTTGCAGTCTGTGCTGTCATGCAACCTAATGCCTTGCTCTGTGACAAGCAGCCTCTGACACCGCCACCCCATTCCTCTCTCCTCACTCCGCCTCCTTGCCTTTCTGCCAGCCCACCTCCCTGCCTCTCTGCCTGCCCGCCCCTCTGTCTTGCGGCTGCCAAGACTTGCTAATGCAGATCGATGGCATTCTTGGCCAACGTTGGGGCAAAGCTCCCTTACTCAGCCCTAATTACACGATCAGCAGTCACGCTAACTTACTTTACCGCATCAAGGCGCCCGTCAAAGTCCAATTTACGGCCACTTAATTAATGCTCGGGGGTCGATTTGACGGGATTGCGAGGTCGGAGGTCTGAGACGGGCATAGAAGGAGGGGGAGGAGGTGATGGGAGCGGGGGTGGGGTGGAGGTGTCCACTCTGAGTTTGAAAGGAGGTCCAGGGTCTGAGACAAGAATGGTGGAAGACAGTGGGGGATTATGTGGGGCTGAAAATAAGGGAAAGGGTCTAAGACGGACATTTGTGTAGTACAGCTGCCGGGGGTGAGGATGGGGGAGTGGGAGGGAGACCCAAAGAGATGACATGTTGAGGGGAAAGAGGAGGGGAGCCCTGAATTAGATTGCAGAAGCTGGCCTTCTCCTCCTCCTTGCCTCAGCCCTGTTTATCGCAGTAAGCCGGATGAAGGACGCTTGATTTTTAACCTAACTGGATGATGTCGTATTAGAGAAGGAAAAATTGTTTGCAGAAAGCTTTTTCCCTCCATCTGTCTTCCCTTGCCGCGCTGTCACTATCCCTCATTTCTTTAATCTCAGAAGTTATAGCGGGCGCGCTTGTCGGTGGTAGATCTAAAGCGATTTCAGGAGGAGGA
>JAWQFJ010016409.1:7500-10000 GCA_034096865.1 Theodoxus fluviatilis | reverse complement strand
AATTCCGAGACATGGTTACTGGAAGCTGTTTTATCCACAAGTGCGTTTGTTTCTTTATCGTAACTGACCATAACTATCCTAACGTAGCTCTTTGCGAAACTTTTTGCTTCCTGTCCTGTATTGAAAAAAGTGGTACTAAACTTAATTTGTCATTTCACAGTGTTCCTTTAAAAAAAAAATTTGCTCCGTTTGAGATAAGCCAGCTAGATTTAGTGTTTCGCAATTTCACAATCATCCACCGTCTAAGTGCCACTAAACCCAGGAATGGGATTAGGGAAGCAGGCAGACTGTCGCGTTATCAGGCAGACAGGCAAGCAGACAAGTAGGCAGGCAGACAGCCAGGCAGGCAAGCAGCCTGACAGGCAAGCAGGCAAGCAGGCAATGAGGCAGACAGTCAGGCAAGCAGGCAGGCAGGCAACCAGCTAGGCAACCAGCCATGCAGAAATACAGGCAGGCAGGCACACAGGCAGGCAGGCAGGCAGACAGGCAGGCAGGCAAGCAGGCAGGCAGGCAGGCAGGCAGGCAGGCAGGCAGACAGGCAGGCAGGCAAGCAGGCAGGCAGGCAGGCAGGCAGGCAGGCAGGCAACCAGCTAGGCAACCAGCCATGCAGACATACAGGCAGGCAGGCACACAGGCAGGCAGGCAGGCAGACAGGCAGGCAGGCAGGCAGGCAGGCAATCAGGCAGGCAGGCAGGCAAGCAGGCAGGCAAGCAGGCAAGCAGGTATACAGGTAGGCAGGCATAGAGGCAGGCAGGCAGGCAAACAGGCAGGCATACAGGCAGGCAGGCAGACAGGCAGGCAGCCAGGAATGTAGGCCGGCAAACTTGCAGCGCAGGCGGTCTTCATGGTCTTACTGCACTCCATCCTCCTCTCGTCAAGGCGGATTCTTGAAGGGCCCCGTGACCGCGTGCTTGAGGAAGCTCTCCACGAAATGATGGTGGGCGGAAGCAGTGCGGTTTCCGCGCCACTTCACCAGTTTAGCAGACGAGGACAAGCGGAAGGAAAGCAGACCTTCCCGTTCAGACCTTGCTTATGACGTCATGGGAGTATTTCTCAAAAGAACTTCTTCCTTGGAAGTTGATCCTGGAGAAGTCGGTTTTCATTGAATCCCCAAATGCTGTCGACTGCCGACGTGTGGGTGTCCTCTCCAGACTCCGCTCAATATAGGGAACTCGCCCGCTAAGGAAGCCGTGGGCATGAAAAGGAGTGTGAGGGAGGTATGATTCGATGTTGTGTTACATTCCAGTACATCACAGTACAGTACAACCCAATACTACTTCATGTGTCTTAAAAGGAGATTTAGATTGTAATTGGTACAAAATTACACTGACTAGGAACTTAGCAAATACAAATCATCATAAAAAGAAACACAAAACAATAGAATCCAGATCATGATAAGAATTCTGGGCTATATATATATATATATATCGTAAGCATGAATATATCTGGTTTTATTTTCCCTCCGTGGTTTGAAACTAAGAGTAAACCCACCGCCACTCCAAATGCAATTCGTATACTTGCTCTTACTGTATAGAGCTTTCCGTGATGACTGGTTTTACACAGCCGACAAAGGCTGACAGACCACACAAATCCATTCATCCATCACCATCCGCCAAGCAGCATATATTTTGCCCTCGGTTCGTTCGTTCTTTCTTTCTTTCGTTCGTTCGACCGTCCGTCCATCCGTCCGTCCGTCAGTCCGTCCGCAAGTCCGTCAGTCCGTTCGTCCGTCCGTCCGTCCATCAGTCTATTCAGTCTAGTCAGTCTAGTCAGTCTAGTCAGTCTAGTTTGTTAGTTTAGTTAGTTTAGTCAGTTTAGTCAGTCTAGTCTAGTGAGTCTAGTGAATCTAGTGAGCCTTGTGAGCCTTGTGAGCCTAATGAGCCAAGTGAGCCTAGTTAGTTAGTTAGTTAGTTAGTTAGTTAGTTAGTTAGTTAGTTTGTTAGTTAGTTAAGTTAATTTAGTTAGTAGTTAGTGAGTATGTCTGTCAGTCAGTCAGTCAGTCAGTCAGTCAGTTAGTTAGTTATTCCCAAAATAACTCCTTAAGTTCGAAACAGAGCCCGACGAAATTTTGTGCAAGGATATAATATCATTCAAGGAACAAACAAAACATTTTTTGGAGTTTATCTGTTGTCTCGTTTTGGAATTACAGCCAACAAGAGAAACGTCATCACTCATCGCGAAGTTGACCTCAAACTATTGATGACACCGGCGTACGCGTTTGGCACGCAGAGAAGCTTTCACTTTCAGCCACTAGAACGAACTAGACTTCGTAGCGTCAGGCCTGGGCCGGGTTTGAAAATGCGAAGATCTCGGTAGATCTACGCAGATCTCGCCGAATGGGCAGTTTCATTCTTTGCTTGCTATCGAGCCAATCGTAGACGAGCGTAGATTGAGCGAGGCAGCTTGAGAGGTGCTTCCTTTTAAGATTCAAGATGGCGGACAGCATGAGTACAGTGCGCGCCGCCATCTTGGAGACAAATGTTCGGCGTGGATGCGTTGA
>JAWQFJ010016408.1:30000-35657 GCA_034096865.1 Theodoxus fluviatilis | reverse complement strand
GGGTTCTATGTTGCAATATTGTTCACATTTGTGCTACAAATGTGAAATTTGGCAGTTTTGTTCAGTTTTATGTGTAGATCAAAGTCTGATACAGAGCCACTCAACTTTTGTAATTTTTCCATTTTTTAAAATTAAATTCAAAATGGCCGCCTAACGCATGTATATTGCTTCCGAATACAATGCAATGCTAACATAATAATGATGTGATATAGTCTTTTAAAGCAGATAACATCACTAGTAGTGGTCAGAATTGTAAATACACAAAAAATGATGAACATGATGCACAAATAAATAATAGAATTGAAATTCAGACCTTTGTATTATGTACCGTCATCACATTCATCGCACACCTTCGAATTCAACTTAAGGATAGCTGGTCTTCACATCCTGAATACACAATCCATAATGAACAAACATAACAAAATGAAATTCAATCCAAGATCATTATGTAAAGTCATCACATTCATCACACACCTTCAAATTCCACAACCGGTACAGCTAGTCTTCACATCACTCTGCATCTAAGCTACGCACGCATCGTCCATGATGAACAAAACCCAATTAAAATTCAATCCAACATGTACAGTCAACACATTGATCATACATCTTCAAACTTCAACATCAGTAAATATAGCTACTCATTATATCACTGTGGTCAACAGTCATCTACATGTTACATGTAATGCAATAATGTAGAACACACCCCATATTTGGTAAATTTACTCATCACGACTCTATTTGCTTGGTGTACAGTTGTTGCACTTGCAGAGAGCAGTGCATTTCAGTCCAGCCTTTAAACATTTGCAGCGTTTAAAGCTATGGCAGCCCTTCTTGCAGGCACACTTCAACAATTCCCGACAAGTATTGGATGCTTCAGGAAGAACAGTCCAGAGAGGCTTCCACATACCACTGACATGCTGCCAACCCCAGTCACTTGGATCAGGAAGTACTGGTGTGGCATCTTCAACTTGATTCCAGATGTGTCCCCCCTGGTAGACAGCCCGTTTGCAGTGTTGAAATAGGGCTTCACTAGTTGGTGGAATATTGTCAATCTGGCGGCCTTTCTTGGTAAACAACTCCATTCTTGCACTGTTCACATCCACAGTGTTGCTTGTTTTGTCGTACAGCAGCACAACAAATCTCTCCAGCGCCATTCTGTCCTCCTGGGTCAAGCTGCAAGGCAGTGTGGATAGTCTTAAAAATACTTCTGTGATCTCTGGACAAGTCTTCCACAACTCCCAGGCTCTCTTCTTGCATAAGAAACAAGTCCCTGCGAACAATCTTGGCAGCTTTTGCAAGATGCAAACCTTCGTCGTCAAAGTTTTCAGAGTATGCTTCCCTAAGTTTATTACTCAGATCATCACTAAAGGTAAGAAGCACATCTCTTCCACTTGTGTGTGCCTGCAGGTCAGGAAAGTGTGCCAGTAACTTGGTTTTCAATCTGCTGGCATGCACTCGACCAGGGTCAGTTCCATACTCTTGCAGACGTGCACTGTACATTTTTACTAGTTCAGCAAGTTTGAAGACAGTCAAATTGTCTTCAGAAGCAGCTTCCCTCACCTCCTGCATGTATGCTGTCAATTCAGCAAACACTAGGCCATTTCGCATTTGATCACAGTTTGATTTCGAATCAGGTTCTTTATTTGCTGCTCTTCTGTAATAATCTGAAAGACAGGCTGGGTGGTATTTAAGTTCTTGAGCAATAACATCCCCCACGCTCAGTTTTGCCAAACGTTTGCTGTCTTGCAGAAGTGTTGCACACTGCCGAACTCTCCTGTCTAATTTAAATGTTGCTGCATTTCTGATGTCAGCCCCCCTAACACTTTTGTCACACAAAAAGCAAGTTGAATCATCTTTTTCAGCCTCACAGTGGTTGGAAATTGCTCCTGATTCACTTTTTTTTTTCTTGGACTTGTTGCTGAACATGCAAACTTCAGTGATTCAGTTTTCCTTTTCAGTTTTGTTGAATTATATTTCAACCTGCATGACAAATGAAATGAGGCTTTCCTAACTTTAAAAGTGTTCTCTAGTCCTTCTCCCTCATCTAGTTTTTGTAAAAAATCCTCAGTCAAATCACCAATTTCATGAAACTGAGCTAGATTTGCTGCCAGAGATGTGTATGTTGATCCTTGTTGTGTTTGTGTGGCGTTGGCTGGGCACTGTAATTTCTCTGATGTCTTAGTTTGGCACAGGGCACACAGATTCCAGTCAATGGATGGTGGCTCACTTTCTTTCTCCATTTTGCACAAGTGTGCCCCCTGAAAAGATCAATTAAAATTCAGTATTGGTAAAACACAGGTTTCATTTATGGGAATGCCTGTATCATGGATCTAGATGTAGATCCCTGCCTGTATGAATGAAAGGGAAGTTCAAGTTGTGTACTGTAAATGTGTTTGTCATAGAACGTACTTTTAAACCCACTGCATCCACTGAACGTAAACAAAGAGATTTATTGGTTATTGTGTGCCATATTTAATTAAAGCTGAAACACTATTACTAAACAAAACTCTATAATAAAATGATGAATGATTCGAAGTTATAAAACTTACCCCTCCCAGGCGATTTTCATGGCATTGTACACAAAACATCAGGCATCGATGAGAGTCGAGTAGAAACTGGAGGGCATGATGGAGCAGGGTAAATATAAAGTTGAAAACGTGGCTCTCTTAGAAGACGTAGCAAACAAGCAAGCAAAGAAACAAGTCGCTGAGTTGGAAGACAGAGCTCGCCGCAGACGCAACCTGATAATCATCAAACTTGAAGTGGATCCACAAGTTGACCAGAAGAGACGAAAAATGCGGTAGCCATTTCGATTTTGGATTCCAGTAAAGTCCCGCAGATAATAATTCTAAACAATATAAATTTAAATTAAAAAGGTAATTTAAATTGGTTTGTAGAATTTATGACTTTAACCATTATTATTCTCTTTCAGGCAGACACACCAAAATATGTTTTTACTTATAATTTTGTTAACAATACAACCTTTACTGCCGAAAGGTCAGAAAGGTCAAGGCCTTCTGTGGGTTGAATTCGTTTGCTAGGTATTTTTCTTTAATTAATTTTTTCATCAAATACAGCATAAATTTTTAATGGCTCTGTATCGCAAACGATTTTAGATATACTAATAAGTAACTTTATTCTATAATTTCACTTGTAGCATGTTAGTGAACAATTCATATGAGTGGATGCAACATAGAACCCCAGCTAGTAGCAACAAATGAATTCTCGAACATGGACGTTTGTGCTTGAAAGAAGATGAAGAGGACGTGTGAATCGAAGTGTGGCTTCGATGAAAGCAATATAGACTAGACGTGTTAATAGACTTATATACTCTGTTCTGGTTTGACAACCATTGCACGCTGATAAGTTTCCATCACGCAGCCTTATGCTGTCATCAGCTGTGGACATAGATAAATTATGAAAAATTACCATGCATATTGTACTAATCTCTGACAACTTAAGAGCTTTCAACATGTATATCGTGTACTAGAATGAATGAAACATAAATATTTGCTGTAAACATACCAATTGAAATCATCCACAAAGTGCACACAGAACAAGAATGCATCATTAACATCCAAAGTAACAGCCTTGGCGACCTCACGGAACATGTATATTAAACATCATTTGATGATTAAGGTAAGAAAGTTTGAAGGCTTTTAAGCCTTTTAAGATCATTTACGGCCATTACTACTAGTTTCCAAAGTCTTTTAAACACCAGAGAATTTACTAAGTTATTAATTTGCACACGGATATGAAAATGAGCTGCGAGAGGCATGGATAAAGTTATGGAGTAACGGTGAAAAAATGTCGCCAAAGTTATGAAAATGTAATAAAACTAGCTGCTGTGGCCCTTTTCACAGCTGACTTGACCAAAGGCCGACCAGTCACGGCGACAAAATTGTGAAAGTGCGCAAGCAACTGACGCACGGACGCACAATCTTCTATTACAGGCGTTCACAAACAGTCGTCGTTGTTGCGCCGTAATAATGTAGAGCGAAGCTTATATGATAAGGGCAGTGTTATTATTTTCTTAACAAGCACAGATTCGTCAGGTCAAGAAAGTGGGAGAACGGGGAGTTGGGGGTGAGGTTGGGAAGCACCAGGGATGGAGGTGGGGGATGGGGAGGCAAGAAGATGAAATTCTTCATTCTTTTTGTGATTCTACACGCCGCTCAGTACCTCTGATCCTTGGCATTTGAGAAGCCCCAGAAGTCCCTTTTGTGTGGACTTGGCTGTCGACGTAACGCCGCACTGCTCTATAAAGCCCCACGAAATGACGTCAGGCATGCTCTTTGGGCGTCGATATTGGAATTTGAAGGTCATTCCTGAACTCGCATGAGTCATTCGCGGAAAAGACCGACAAGCCTTTGCAGAATGTGTTGACGAGTATATTTTCGTAAACTGTTATTTGTTTCCTTCCCATTTAGAACATAAACCCCCCCAAAAAAATATTTGCGTACATCCATCCCCAAGGTATCACTTATGAGGAATGTTATTTTTAAATAGATGTAGCTTTGAAACAGGTGCTGTGTTTATTGCATAGAAACCAGATGACGTCCTTTCAATATATTTTGGTTCTGCATGATGTGTTGAGTTGTGTAGGAGCTCGTATACTACTTCCGCTTTTCACAAACGCTGGCCTTTTCCACACACTCACATTATTTGTGCTGAAACAGTTCCATCTATGTGGAGAGCATTTCCACTGCAACCGTTACCGTCGTCATCATAAATGTGGTTATCATTGCGCTTTTCACAACCACACTTAACAGCTCACACTTTTAACCCTATTCACACAAGCCACCAATGCCCCATATCACTGGTGTGTGTGTGTGTGTGTGTGTGTGTGTGTGTGTGTGTGTGTGCGTGCGTGCGTGCATGCGCGTATGTGCGTGTTTTTAAGTGTATATTTGTAGATAAATGTGCATGCGCTCGTGTATGTGTGGGCGAGTGTGGGTATGGGCATGCGTGCGTCAACATTTGAGCGATGACGAGTTCTTGACCTCGGTCCCGTTCCTTCGGGCAAGCGCGTATACATACAGATTTTCACAAATTACAGACACAAGTGCAAACACATTTGCACATGTGAATACACGTATACGCGCATGCGCACTCACTATTTTTTCAAACACAGACACGCACATACAAGCACCCGCACATACAAACACACACACACGCACGTACAAACACACACACACACAAACACGTACACACATACGCACACGCACACACGCATAAACACACACACAAACACGCACGCACACACACACACACACACACACACACAACACAAACACACACACCACAACACGCATTCAGTCCCTCTCATGTACGCTACATTCGGTCAACTATCACGTTAACGGGTTGAGAAGGTCAGAGGTGAAGGAAGCCATTTCCCCTCCCATTACAGATCTCAGCTTTGGCCCACTGGGACCGCCTCAGGGCTATATGGCCAGGAATCTATCAATGACGTAGACAGATGGGCCCACTGGACACAGAGGTAGATATGTCCTCGCACTGACTTCCCCGCTGAAGTGGAAAATGGGGACACTAATCTGCAGTGGCGACGCCACTAAGAGGCACACCTAGATGCCTCAAACTCGCCTGACCGTAAATGGAAGACATAACACTGTTTTTGTCGACTGACCAGTATATTA
>JAWQFJ010016408.1:20000-25000 GCA_034096865.1 Theodoxus fluviatilis | reverse complement strand
TTGATGGCTGAGTGGATAATAGTTTCTGTTTTTGTTTTGCTGAAGCAGTTCGTGTGGGCGCGCGCTCGCGTGTGTGTGTGTAGCGACTGTATTTTGCTTGCATATCCCTTCACATTCTACAAGTATGTTTTGTGTATATTTCATTTAAGCTTGAATTATCATTACATGTATTTTCAGTTTCCCTATACATTCAACTGCAGCATCACATAACTTAATTCAAGTACTGATCACTGCATGCATTACTTGTTCTTGCTGCTGTTGCCGTTATGTTGCATGATTAAATAAGTAAGTAAATAAGTGAATGAATGAATAAATAGATAAATATACACATTTTTTAATTTACTGAAGATATCAGTTTACTAATATCCACTGTGTATATACTGATATGACCCAAGGTCACGTGATTGACATGTCGTGGCGTTGATTTTGTCATCAGCCTGATGTTAAATGTCAATACACAGATATTAATATTTGATTAAAACGCCTTTATTCGTTCCATCTTTGCAAACTGTCATCTGTGTAATCCAATTTGTGCTTCAACAATTTCTCTTTGCTTGTCCAAAGAATTTCCATGTTTCATTTTTCACATATGCTTGCCCTCCATTTCTCTCACACGCTTCTCCTCGTGACTTCCTCACGCACCCTTGCACCCACCCATCTCGAAGATTGTGCCCCATTACCGTCTTCTCCCAGTCATTTCCATAGTTTCGCAAAAATGCCTTCATTATGCAGAAAAACCCTGTGTTTCCTGTTTGTGAAAAGAGATGCCCTTTCAAAGTTAAGTGCACAGCGTTATTGTCCATAGACAGAAATGACTAGAAAGTCACGCGCCAGTCCACGAGATCTCGTGGCTGCCCCTTTTTTCTAAGCTTGTCCCTTCCGATGAATAGTCCCGACGCCGCGTCTGATGCGATTCGGTAGGAGTTACCTCCCATGGTGATACGACCTTCAGACTAGAAGAACTAATCCACAGACTGGATTTAATGCACACTTATTTCATGTCGACCTTATGTGCTGCAAGTCGTTACCTCAGTAGTGTTATCTGTGTTTTCAAGAAATTGTTGATCGCAATCAAGTTTCAAAATATTCCATGTAGGGCGCAGACATGAAATTCTTTGGGCGCCTAATTGTTTATCATGGTGTAGTCGACACCACAGTTACTAGTTCCAAAGTAAGAGCAGAAGCTCTTGTTGTTCTTTACTGCATAATAATAGTAAGTTATATACTTTCATCTTTACATGTAGGCTTATTCTGATGATGATGATGATGATGATGATGATGATGATGATGATGATGATGATGATGATGATGATGATGATGATGATGATGATGATGATGATGATGATGATGATGGCGACGACGACGACGATGATGATGTTCGTCCTTCAGCGTCACGTGGGAGATCGGAGACAGTGGGTCTGCAGGTGACTGACGAGCCCTGGAAGGTTTGGAGAAAGCTTTGTCTGCATGGCATGCTTCCAACACTCTCGCAAGACTGACTCCTGTTGTGAACGGAAATGTTGATATTCAGCCACTTGTTTCAGCGCAGCACAGATTCTAACTATGTGCGCTATACACATCATAGCCAGTTTCCCAAGGGCTGTTGATGAAAACCACCATGAATAGCTGTTTGGAAATATCACACACACACACACACACACATACACACATACACACACATTCACACACACATCTACGCACGCACGCACACACACACACACATACACACATACATACACACACTAACGCACGCACGCACACACACACACACACACACACACACACACACACACACACAATCTTCTTCTCTATGTTCCCTCTGGTGCTATCAAATGAGATCCTCCTTCTCCTCCTCCTCGTCCTCCTCGTCCTCCTCCTCGTCCTCCTCCTCGTCGTCCTCGTCCTCGTCCTCCTCCTCCTCCTCCTCCTCCTCCTCTCCTCCTCCTACTCCTCCTCCTCCTCCTCCTCCTCCTCCTCCTCCTCCTCCTCCTCCCCTCCTCCTCCTCCTCCTCCTCCTCTCCTCCTTTTCCTCCTCCTCCTCCTCCTCCACCTCCTCCTCCTCCCCCTCCCCCCCCCCCCTTCCTCTTCCCCTCCTCCCCCAACCCCTCTTCCTCCTCCTTCATTATCTGTTTTTGCCATCTTCTATTGTACTGTCGGTGCTCCATTATCTCCTTCGCCTTCCGCTCTGCCTGTTCCTGCTCCTCTGAACACTTACTCTCGCTGCTACTCATGTTGTTACTGCTTCCCCTTCTCCTGCTTCGCCTTCTCGACCTTCAACTCTTCTTTCAGCCATCTCAGCCCGTAATCTCCCATTTTTATTTTGAGCGATCGTCTGGACGTAAGGACGCAATAGGATATTCTCACGTGGCCCTACACGAGAAGATAATTTGCAACCCCTCCACCATTACTACCTCCCCAGTCCATCCCCTCCCTGCCATACCACATTTCCCGTCATTTTCTGTCTGTCCGCCTCTCTCTCTCTCTCTCTCTCTCTCTCTCTCTCTCTCTCTCTCTCTCTCTCTCTCTCTCTCACGCACACACACACACACACACACACACACACACACACACACACACACACGCATACACACATACAAACAAACATATTCACGCACACACACACATACACACACACACACACACACACACACACACACACACACACACACACACACACACACACACACACACACACACACACACACACACACACACACACCATTTATCAGCTTTTCTCTTTTCCGCTTGTTACTACCCGTCTACCATAGTCCTTTACTTACACGCGAGCGAACGCGCACGCCTACACACACACACAAACACACACACACACACACACTCAGATACGCACATACCCACATACAGACACACACACTCAGATACGCACATACCCACATACAGACACACACACACACACACACACACACACACACACACACACACACACACACACACACACACACACACACACACATTCACAAAACCCACTCACACATACTCACGTACAGAGATATACGTACATGCAAATGGATGCACACGCACACACACACACACACACACACACACGCACACACACACACACGCACACACACGCACACGCACACCTCTTTCATCCTACCACCTTCCTCCTCTCTCAGTTCTCCTGATTGAGTCTGTGCCTTAAGGTTTGGCTGGTCACTTCACAGTTTCAATGACATTGAGTACCGTAAAATCCGGCCTATAAGCCGCGCCTTTTTTTCATGAACGGACCCCTGCGGCTTATAAACCGGTGCGGCTTATCTATGGATTTTTCTCGAGAAAGTGGACTTGAATTCGCTCACTTACCTTTAAGTTTATTGTTGCTATGCGAAGTTCGTCGTATGACAACAACTCACACTCACACGGCACAGACAGCTGTGAGTTGGCAGTCAAAGTTAGGAATGATCGATCAGTTACACATTCAACCCAACAGAAGTAACACACACAAGACCGAAAGTAATGCCGAAAACACGTCGCCAAGTCTATGATGCAGCTTTCAAACTGGATGCCATCGCCAAAGCTATGGAGAAAGGGAATCGCGCTGCCGCCCAAGAACTAGGCATCAACGAATCTATGGTTCGGCGGTGGCGAAAACAGGAAGGTGAACTTGCCAAGTGCAAGAAGTCCAAGAAAGCATTCCGAGGTTGCAAAGCACGTTGGCCAAAACTTGAAGACGAACTTGAAGACTGGATTAACACACAACGTGTTGATGGTCGCGGTGTTTCCACTGTACAGCTTCGTCTTAAAGCGCGCACAGTTGCATCCAGTCTGAATCTCATTGCTCGCCTGTTTCCTGAATGTGATAGACTAGGTACCGTAAATTCCGGCCTATAAGCCGCGCCTTTTCTTTCATGAACGGACCCCTGCGGCTTATAAACCGGTGCGGCTTATCTATGGATTTTTCAGAATTTTTTTTTTATTCAGGGGGTGCGGCTTATACTAAGGTGCGCCTTATAGGCCGGAATTTACGCTGAGTACAATTTAACTGTTGATACCTTAAATCATGACACGTTCGCATTTCATGAGTTCGTTACAAAGATAAACGACACGGAACTCATCGAATGTTACCATTTTAATCAATGGCGTCTGCGTGAATGTGTGTTTGTGCATGCCTGCGTGCGTGTGCGCCTACTGTGTATGCGTGTACGTGTGCGTGTGCGTGTGTGTGTGTGTGCGCGTGCATGTGCGTGCGCGCGCGCGTGTGTGTTTGAACTCAACATAATCAAATAAAACAACATTATCCTGACAACAAAGGGTCATCAATTCTTGTATACAAAGATGAGACAAGTCCTCTGAGACGTACCATAGAGTTTGATTTCTACCTCTGACTCAGTGGACACACCCGGAGAGGGCACGTGTGCGAATGTGATGGTGATTCAGCTAAAGAATCCATAACTAGCTTTCATATGGTTTTCCTCTGACATCATGTTTCCTTTCTTTTGCCGTGATAGCAGATTGTCAGATTGTTCCATCCACATTTTCTGTCACGTCAATACGTCACGCTTTCTGCCGTTTGTGACGGTGCATGAGAAAACAATGTTAAAGTAGGGAAAATGACAAATTAAGAAATTTCTACCCCAACATTATTTATCTAATTATCAACATTCCAGAAAAAAAATACAGCATGTTCCCAGAGATCATCTGTATTTTATTTTTACAGTGACGTAATAATTAAGAACATGTGCACGTGACTTAGGGCGCAGATAACTTTACTCAGCGTTTTCTCGAAAACATTTTTTTAACAATAGTTTGGTCACATGTTGTAAGCTGTGCACACTAAATGTCATAATTCCATGCAGCCGCCACGGTTCCACGGTTTAAATGCAAAGGTTGTAATAAAATATCACTGCAATAACAGTATTCTCTGAGAAACGTTTGGAGAGAGAGAGAGAGAGAGAGAGAGAGAGAGAGAGAGAGAGAGAGAGAGAGAGAGAGAGAGAGAGAGAGAGAGAGAGAGAGAGAGAGAGAGAGAGAGAGAGAGAGAG
>JAWQFJ010016408.1:0-10000 GCA_034096865.1 Theodoxus fluviatilis | reverse complement strand
AAGAGTTTAAAATCCTTATGGGAAAACCTCTATCACAAAGCGAGGAAAGACATTATTTGTATTTGCAGAGCTAAGAGAAAAGACAATATATCAGTGGTTTTGTAACTCGGCGGCTTCACTTGTTGGAGTGGCTGACTTGTCCGAAACGAAAGGAGTGAAATGCAGTCAACGTTCTTTACATTGTGATTATCTTGTCAATAATCGACATTTTGTTCGAGGCATAATGAGAATAATCGAGTACGCGCAGAACAATGAGTGTGTATGTGCGTGCGTGCGTTCGTTTTTACGTGTGCATTGAGTGCATGCATGCACGCTCACAAACACACACACACACACAGAGGCAGGCAGATGCGCGCGTGCGTGCGCACACGCACATACACACATAGGCGGATGAACGAGGGACGGACAGAGAGACACACAGTCGGCAAGCAAGCAAGCAGGCAGGCAAACAAGAGGCAGACAGACAGGCAAGCAGGCAGGCAGGCAGGCAAGCAGGCAGGCAGGCAAGAAAGCAGGCAGGCAAGCAGACAGGCAAGATGGCAGGCAGACAGACAGGCAAGCAGGCAGGCAAACAGGCAGGCAAGCAGGCAGGCAGGCAGGCAGGCAGACAAGCAGGCAGGCAAGCAGGCAGGCAAGCAGGCAGGCAAGCAGGCAGGCAAGCAGGCAGGCAAGCAGGCAGGCAAGCAGGCAGGCAAGCAGGCAGGCAAACAGGCAGGCAAGCAGGCAGGTAAGAAGGCAGGTAAGAAGGCAGGCAGGCAGGCAAGCAGGCAGGCAGGCAAGCAAGCAGCCAGGCAGACAGGCAAGCAAACAGACAGGTAGACAGGTGAACAGACATTCGAACGGAGAGAATGACCGATGGACACGAAGTATTGTAAAGTAACTGCCATATTTGCATATACCAAAATTACTCTTGAGGGTTTGACATATCGTGTCCACTTAAGTCGACGAGTCTTTTTTCATCCTCAAAGACCATCATCATAAATAGCGCAAGTCGACCATGCCGAAAGAGGAAGACACTCATTCTCGGTCCTAAATCAAACCAAGAGGGCATCAGCTTTGCATCTTTGACTGCCGAATCTGACTCGTGTCATGCTGTATTCATATGGATCTGCAATATTTCTCATGAGTGTCG
The DNA here is from genome assembly GCA_034096865.1 of Theodoxus fluviatilis. NCBI lineage: Eukaryota > Metazoa > Mollusca > Gastropoda > Cycloneritida > Neritidae > Theodoxus > Theodoxus fluviatilis. Next base: position 8,868 of record JAWQFJ010016408.1, on the reverse strand, counting down.
AGCAAAGACAAAGGCCAGACGACATGATATACATCTGACACAGAAGCCTAGTGAACTTTCGGACCAAAGAGTTCATACACCGTCTGTGGGAAAAGGTGACAACGGGACGACACATAGACCAAAATGACGGCAGTTCGGAGCACCCCATAAAGTTCACATACCTGACATACTTCGAGGCCATGATATGCTGTCATGATTTCGATAGTGGGGCTATTCTTAGACTCTGCTGCTGCCCTATCTTCCACCACGTGACGCGTGTCTATAGAGGCTATATGTAAAGGATAATGGTGGAGCAGAGGCAGTTCTGACAAGACCCGGTCTCCAGCTGTTTCATGGAATATTTCCATCATTTTACAACCTCTTTTTCTGTGGCTCTTAGGTGAGTTTCCAATTTTGCGCATTCTGTCTTAATGATGACTGTTTTCGTTATTTGTACTATAAATTCTTAAAGACTTATTGAAAATTCTTTGCTAAATACATTGAGCCCGAGGAAGAAATCATTCATATGACTTGTTTCTAGACTGCGCTTGTTATGCATAACTGAGGTACACTAATGGTTGCCGTTTCAAATATCTTGCACTCCACAAGAGTAATAGAAAATGTAATACAATCTTAATTTTTGAACTGATTGCCTGAACCTTCCACTACATGCGGCATAATAAAAAGGCTAACGCAGGAACGCGTTTTAATCTGATCATGTTTGTGAAATAGAATGCATCATGTTTTTTTATAATCTTCCCCATTTCATGAATTGCGCAGGAAATTTCCGGTAGCACTTCATAGCACTCAAACCCTAGTCAGATTTTTGTTTGTAAAATGACAATTCCTTCCTGATTAAAAATCCAGTGTCATATTGCGTTATGTATGGCTTTCAACTTTCTCGTCTTTTAATGGGTCCGATAAGAGACAAAGTTATGAAAACGAAAATGTATTTTTCCACCTTGTTCTGGCCCCTGCTTGGCAACACACACATTGCTATTTCGCCTTTATGTACTCGTACTAGTTTTCCTCAAAGTATCAATTATGCCGGGATTGCATCATACAGTAGTCAGGGCTAGGTTGCAGAGCTGTGACTGTATGAGTACAGATCAAATTCGAGTGTTTCATATACAAACCATCGTTCTTGAAAGTGACCAAAAAGGTGCACGGTACGTAGACTTTTTCCAAAGAGAGCGTTAACACCTTCGCGACGAATGTCTATGCAAAGATCAGGTAGTATCTACATTACCGCAACACGCAACTCCTGCCGTGTTTATCAATGCCCTGCAGGAGGGCGCAGTTTCAGCTCGCCGAGACCTCGCGAGCACTCACTGAGTACTCAGTGCCTCCTGAACACGCCTCAGAACTCTCCTTCTTTCCGTTTGTGTCTGTGTAACCAAGGTAACAGGGAAACCTTACAGCTTCTGCTGTGATTGTCGTTATGCACTGTTTCGGCATTTTAAAAGCAGTTTAGATTGCGTGTGCATATTAATGTTACAAACTATGCCTCAATATCATCACTTGCTTTGTGGAGAGAGTTGAATCATCTGGGGTTTACAAATAAGTCTTCCAATACTCCATCAGGATGATGCTTTGGTTACAAGAATAGATGCAATGCCTAAAATGATTCATTTGTGGGTTTACTGTGAACATGTCTCTATAAATCGTATAGAATTCAAATTACAGTGTACAGAGGCACCTAACTTTTCTTGTCATGATCATTTCAGAAATATGCGTAACTAGTTTACTGGTGTTTTAATTAGTTTATCCAGCAAAAAACAAATTGATTGCTACACGGTTTTTTAAAATATATCTTAGTCTGGTTTAAATATTGTCGGAGAATGTTTTATAAATTTGAATAAAGTTACGGGAAATCACAGAAAAAGTGTTAAAGAGAAATGTGCAGAAGTAGCCCTTGGTTTGGTTTGGGGAGACAAGGCTCAGCAAACATGTCCATCTTGTCGGTTTTATATGAAAATCGACTCCTATTTCAAGAATCTCTACTTCACCTCGCTAATCGTGTTCCGAAATGCGTGAAGTCTATTTACATGGGTGTCTTTTCAACCATTGATAAAAAATTATGCTCTTGGCGATCTCTCTCGGTATCTCATTTCTTTGACTCCAAAGGCGTTGCACGTGACCTCAATTGCTGCTGAACCAAAGCGATAAGTGCATTTTTTAACCCGATTTCAAACATGAAAGCCAGCGGTCGTCATTCTGACATACTGAGCCACAGCTCGCAGTCACCTCGTACAATCGCCAACAGGTCTGGTTCGGGATAACTTGACAGGCATTTTTCATCACCGCCATAAGTGTGTACATGCGTCCGTTAAAAGTGATAGCATAAAAAATAAAGTGTTAGCGTTAATAGCGTCCTCTTTTCTGTATTTCTTTACAAAATAATTGCGATTTAAAGGAATTGTGCTGTTCGCGCCTAGTACGATGACATCCGTGACAAGTGCTCCAAGAAGCAAGCTTCATTGTGCTTCTCAGTAACCTAAAACACACGTCATCTCACGCTCGGGATAAGTACATAGGCTAGCGTCGAGTGAAGAATATCGAAGCTCGGAGTGACAAAGAGTATTCTTCGCTAGCAGTTCTTGTGGGAACTACTGTAGGTCGGCAACGCTGTTTGTCCCTTGCCCCAGTTCTTACATTTAGCGACTTTAGCAACTTGTTCTCGAGTTTTCGGTTGAACGAACGCAGTGATCCTGACTGAAGAAGTCGGTGATTCAGTCAGTCAGTGAATGAGAGAGAGAGAGAGAGAGAGAGAGAGAGAGAGAGGGACAGAGAGAGAGAGAGATAGCGAGCGAGCGAGAGAGGAAGAGAGAGGGGGAGGCACAGAGACAGAGAGACAGAGGCAAACAGAGAGAGAGAGAGAGAGAGAGAGAGAGAGAGAGAGAGAGAGAGAGAGAGAGAGAGAGAGAGAGAGAGAGACAGAGAGACAGAGAGACAGAGAGACAGAGAGACAGAGGCAAACAGACAAAGAGAGAGAGAGAAAGAAAAAGAGAGAGAGAGAAAGAGAGAGAGAGAGAGAGAGAGAGAGAGAGAGAGAGAGAGAGAGAGAGGGAGGGACGGACGGACGGACGGACGGACGGAGACAAAGACAGAGACAGAGGGAGGAAAGGAGGAAGGACGAGTCCTGACACATTCATATCCATACACTACATGCTGTATACACCTTCATATGCACATGCGAGCACACGCGCGCGCGCACATACACACACGCACTCACACACACACACACACACACACACACACACACACACACACACACACACACACACACAACACACACACACACACACACACACACACACACACACGCACTCACACACACACACACACACACACACACTCACACACACACACATACATGCAGACAAACACACACACTCTCTCACACACTTACACCCACCCACCCAAACACAAACACAAACACACTCACACACACACACGCGCACACACACACACACATACACACACACACACACTTACACATAAAAGACACACACATATTTACACATAAAAGACACACACACTCACATACACATACGCGCGCGCACACACACACACCGCTACATCCAGTGACAGAGAGGGACTTTTGGAAGATTTGACATTAAGAGTCATTCAAGGTGAAAAAAGTCAAGTCATCATGAATCACCATGTCAGTCTTTGCTTTAATTTGTGACAGTTACTACCGGGACGCACCTCGAGTCTGAAAGTGGGCCGACAGTGTATCCTTATCTGTGTCATCCAATTGCAGGGCAAGCCTCATGGCGTCAGCTGACGGAAGTAGAAGGAGCAGGGACATGTGGCTGAGATGAGTAGGAAATGCCTACCGTGGCAATGGGGTCCTGTTTCTAAACATAGCATCATGCGTCAGATGAAGTGCACCTCGACACTTTTCGTCTCATAGGAGGAGTTCTGTCCCCCTGCACAGCTTATGTCATCGCATGTCTTGAGCCGGAACTCCAGAGGAAGGTCATGATCACATGAACGAATGGGAGAGAGTGACAGAGAGCTTGGAAATTTGTCTTTATGTAGCAGTGGTACGGGAAACAGGAGGAGAAGCGGCCTGGATGTATGGTTGGGCGGAAAAGCTGACATCTGCACTTACGGCAGGTAGTCACGCATAGCAAAACAAACACAAAGCGAGAGTCCAGTGCCTGACTCTGTGGTAGTGACAAAACTGAGACAGGTGCAGCGAGTAGAGCAGAAAACAGGAAAATAGGAGAGAGAGAGAGAGAGAGAGAGAGAGAGAGAGAGAGAGAGAGAGAGAGAGAGAGAGAAAGAGACAGACAGACAGACAGACAGACAGACAGACAGACAGACAGACAGACAGACAGACAGACAGACAGACAGACAGCCGTACAGAGAGAGAGAGAGAGGGAGAGAGAGAGAGACAGAGAGAGAGAGAGACAGAGACAGAGAGACAGAGACAGAGACAGATAAAACAACATACCTTTCCTATCTACCAATCGACAAACAGACAAAAAGACAGACACGTGGACAGGAAAGTGGTTAGACAGAAAGGCAGGTAGGTAGAGAGATAGACAGACAGACAGACGGACGGTCGGACGGAAGGACGGACACACGGACGGACGGACGGACGGACGGACGAACGGATGGACGGACGGATGAACGGACAAAGGACGGACGGATGAACGGACGGAAGGTCGAACAGAGAGAGAGAGAGAGAGAGAGAGAGAGAGGGGGAGGGAGAGAGAGAGAGAGAGAGAGAGAGAGAGAGAGAGAGAGAGAGAGAGAGAGAGAGAAGCAGAGAGGGATGAAGGATCGGCCCGTCAGCTGGTGAATGCAAATGGGGAAACTTTACATGAACAAGTTTACAGTTGGCGACATTGGTTCTCATGGAAAAACCGGAGTGGAGGAGGGCCATGTAGATAGAGCCTCTGCAACGTGAAAGACAGCTGCGAGAAGAGTGAGACACGTAGCACAGTAATAAACTGCAGCAGCCATGCTCATCCGATAGCATCATGTATCTCGCCTCATGAACCACACGTACAATTTGGAAAGAAATACACATTTATTCTGTTCTTGCACTTTGATCTAGCGCAGACTTTTACGACCAGCACAAGTCTGTTGGCTTGAAAAAATTATTTCCTTCTTACTTCTGTTTCGGTTACTTCATCGGCAAACAAAAGATTATAGAGTCAGAGGGCACCTTGTCCCCCAGCAATAACGTGTCCGTTTCTACAGTTGTTGGTCCGTGCAGTGAGAGTCTAACTGCATAGATGCAGCACGCAAACGACGACCTGGCACCAGGTGCTGAAGTCCTGGATAACTATTTTGCTATGACAAACTCAGTTGCACGTGCCCTCAAAAGCGGATAGTTGATCGTGGTGTTGATAGATCAAAATGGCACGGCACGTGTTTCATCTTACGATGTCATGGTGTGAGGACTTCGCGACATTTGTGTAATCTCGCATAATCGTACTGAATTGTCATTCGTTTTATATATTTGTAAGAGGGTGAGAATAGGATGTAGAGACCTGTCCAAATATCTGTAGTTCAACACACTATCTTTTATCTGTTCCCATCTTGGTGTGCGTGGTTAGTAACTGCAGAGATGCGTGAGAAGGCGTGTTTCTCACGCTCTGTTGCGGCCTTAGAGATACATGTTATTTGGGCAGACTCACTTTCTCGTCTGCACTACCCTTGACTTCCCACCTCTATTGCGGTGCTTGAGAGCACATCGAATTTTACAGTTTATTCATCTAATGTACCATGTACTGTTTGTAATATTGAATATAAACCTAGTGTTTATCCTTATCAATTGTCTCATATATGGCAACCGGCACTCCATGAGTTGTAAACACTAACATTGAAAGAAAACGATGAATAAAGACCTGATTTTATTGGTGCCGTACATAATTCACTGGCCATTTATTTATACACTATATCACTTTTGGAATTCATTCATTGGCGCAGAATGTACTTTGACTAACGCACTTTCCAATGGAGTGAAGTTTGTCATTTGGGACTGGTGATTTAAGACTGCAAAAGTTGTTAAAACCTGTTATGTTAGCACACGTTTGCCTTCAGGTCCCAGCTTTTAGTTAGAAATTCCGTCTGCTCTCGCTGAGGTCCGCACAGAAGCTATTTAAAGCCAGAGTAGGACGGAGGCCAGAGAGGTCATGGAGAGGTCATCCCAGCAGGCAGTAGCCATGTACTGAACTGTCTGTTACCATGAATAAAGACGGAGAAATTTGATACCAAGCCTTCTTGTCTGCTGACCCTTTGGAGGGAGTGAAGGGAGAGAGACAAGTACACTGTCTCTATACTCCCTGCCTGCTCCAGCCATGCCACAATCCGGCAGCAGGATGCCATGCTTCATATTAATTTACTGCATTAACTGTACTCTTTTCTTCCTGTAAAGGGTTTCTCAGATGCACATGTTTGTAACTCACTATTCTAAAGTATTATAGGTAACTCATGCGTAAAATATATTTATATATTGTGGTGTACAATATGAAATATATCTCTTCAGGTGTGCTTTTTACAAGTGACCTCGACCCGTCCGCCACAGCTGAATGACTCTCAAGGTGTATGCATAAATCAAATTATCTGTGAACGTTAACCCTTGCGGAAATACATAATTTGCACTTGTGAAACCCGTAGCATCAGGATTGTTCAGTTACCCACGTGTAAATGAGTATAAATGTGGATACTACTAGATAGGTTAAATGCTTACCATCGAGGGTGGCAGATAAACATCAGAATACGGGGGGGGGCACTCCATGCTTTTAATTGAATACATCATTTCCGTTTTCCCCTGTGATTGAGGCCAGCTGATCACGTTGCATGAAAAGGATTTGCATTCTGCCGTAACTAATGCAAACGTAGACCATTGAATGCCATTGTTCATGAAGCGTTTTGAATTCCAGTCGACGTTATCACTGGCCGTAAACCCCGGAACTATGATCATGGTAAAATTATTACCACTGACTTGCATATCTTGCATACAGTCAGGGAATTTTCCAACGAGATGTGCACTTTTTTCTGTTTCTTCTATCGTCTTCTAAGTGCAAGCGCTTACAAAACATCATTTACAAAAGCATCAAAGAAGCGTGCATTGTGTGTAAATCTGGTAGGGCAATGACTGACACTAAAAGGTGCTATCCCTAACTGACCTTGAAATCTTACCAACGTGATTACTTCGAAAGCCGTAAATATTGGCCTTAAGATGTTCATCTGGACGTTGAAAAATAGTCTTCAAGATATCGCTACGGAAATGCCACATCGAATTGAACTCAACACTGTAGGCATGGAGTACCTGAATACCATTGACAGACAAGCTTTTGATTTTTAATTTGTATCATCGTTTCTCACGCATATGAACTGCGCGATCATTAGGACTGTCCATGTGCCACTGCTCTGTCAGAAATATGCACACCACAAGTACTCGTATCAGCTTTCAACATCTCCCCATCCCTGTCCCTGCCTGCTTCTTCCTATCCCTTACATCCCTCCCCCATCACCGCCCTGCCGTCAATATCGAGTGTCTGCCAGGCATAGAAAACTGGGGAGGAGGAGTAGTGGAAGAATCGAGAATGTGTAGACACCGTGTCAAATGTCCAGAACGAGTGGGAGCCATTGTTTTCTGTAGTCCGTAGCCTTCACGCGTGTTCCCACCATGTCGACGACCGGAGCGAAGAGGCCTCCAACTAGAACGCCTATTTGTAGCAGCACAGACCGGATTCAACCAGAATGTGGTCACATTGTTCCTGTTCTCATCGCCAGTGTGTTCACATTTCGGGCGTAAGCAAAAGGAGCAGAAAGTGGGTTTGAGGGTTAATCAACAACGCTTACGTAAAATGTGGGTGAGGGGCGATTTAAAAAAAGAGTACTGATATGATGTGTTCCACTGACATCAACAAGCACTCTTAAAGGTTTAGCTATTCATGCACAGGACATGTGAAAACCGGTGGGTTGCAGTTTTTGTATTTTGGTTGCATGACTTTTCTGCATCGTATTGTATGTCATGTCTTGGTAGACTTCAACACAACTAATCTATTCTGCTTTTAAAAAATACTATAAAAATCCCTTTCAGTCGTAATTCATGATGTTAATACACCATGCACCCTTTCATATGTGAAGACAGACGAGAAACCTATACAGAGTGGCTGCATTGTGCCTCACAAAAGCTGTACCTGTTGTGCACCAAAGGAGATCTTATTGGCAAACTCTGGTTAACGCAAAATTATTTCTCGCAATTGCTAAAGGGCAGATTTTCAGTCTGTTTTCACAGGGTTTCAACTGCAGAATGTCCAAACAAAATAAACTCAGTTTGTATTAGCCGCTTTGCTTGAAGCTATTGTTCTGAATCAATAATACAATGTAAGCAATTTGAAACAAAGTAAGGCGTTTATCGTCTTGATTCTAACCATATCTTCTTTCTTACAATACATTGATCTAGTCTCTCCATAGCATTAACATACTGTAGTATACTCTAATCTCTCCATATGTGACGTACTTGTTCTTTGATCAAATTAACTCGTTTAAATGTCTAGGGGAAGAACCAAAGCACGCACCTTCATTCCTCCATTCACACGCTAGATGGTAATTGTCTAAATGAAGTAATGGCAAAAACGGTATCAATTCAAAGGAAGTAGTTTAATTTTCATGAATGCATTTACCAGTGAATGGTGACTGAGCGACAAACGCTACAATAAATGCATAGAATGCAAGTAGAAAACAATCAATTCAGTTCAGCAATTTGAAGCGAGACAAGTAAAAAGAAAACAATGAAAAGAAAGATGTCTGCCCGAGCCGAGGTAATTAACTAAATGTACTTATCTGACCCTTTCGATGAAAAACGTGCAGGTGGAGAAGCACGGACCTAAACCCCACGCTCACCGCGTTAGC